>PVIR01031412.1:0-19469 GCA_004026965.1 Petromus typicus
CTGCTTTAAACCACCTAGTGTGGCAGCCCTAGGACACTAACCCAGTGTTCTTCCTTCCCCAGGCCAAGGCATGAATCAATGAAGCACAGCATCAGGCACCTGCATGAAGTCAGTACCCAGAGTGACGCAGTGTGTGTGGAGCCCGTCCTGCCCTCAAACTCTAAACGGTCTGCAAAGACATTAGTCCAGAAACCAAGCATTAGCATAACTATAGCAATTAGACAGTGATTTTGCATCTGTTGGGTTTAATAATTTAAAAACTGGGACTTACATGCTTGTGCGCTATATTTTAATAACTCATGCTTAAAAATTCTTTTTATTGCATTTTACAAGAGTATCAATGTACAATAAACTGAATTTCAAAACAAAGAAGTATAATAAAACCGATCCTCCACTTTTAAGAATTTAAGAAATCACATAAGGGATAAGGGTCTTTCAGGATATAGAGGCCAACTTACTCCAAAGGCAGGTAGCATCACAAATAGCATTTGAAGTTTTTGTCTTTTAGAAGAGCAAGCTTGTAATTTTTCTGGGATTGACTCTGCTCATTCTGTGGCAACTCCTGCCACCTCAAACTTTGCCAGTGAGTCCTGGGGTGTCTCTCTGCCACCTAGCCAGGGTTATCTTCGGTCCTCCACTCTTGGCCCCCTGTAGGCCCTGGGCTCAGCCTACAGAGCGTCTCTGGAGGCCACCCTGGGCCCTTGTTCCATGCTCACTATCCTGATCCCAAGTCATTGGATGCTACCTGGGATTCTGTGTCTCACAGAAGTGCTGGTCACCAGCTCTTAGTTTTTGCTCATTTTTTGTTTCCCTGCATCCCCTGAGCTCTCTAGGTATCAAGTTAGGAATCTGAAGACAGGAAAGGGAAGTATAAAAATTAATCTTTGTAGAGAATCATTCTCTTTGGCCTCACAGGATAACTTCTGATGTCTTGTAAAAATCCAGATTCTGGAAGGGTTTCGGGAGGCCAAGTTTGCCCCTGCATTTCACTCCTTTCAGCTCATTTTCCTCCAGCTCCTCTGCTCTTTCTCTGGCCCTGGTGACCAGATTCTTCTCCTCAGACCAGCCCAGAAGCACTTCCCACAGTAGGAATGTGACCTCAGGGCATCAGAAGTCTCTGATGCCCACAGTCTCCAGCTGATGTTGTGAATGTCCTCTTCAGGCTGCTGTTCATCTGTCTGGATAGGAGATAGTGATGGTAAAACTCAGGTGTCTTTATGAGAAAGAGTGTCTAACCATACAAAAGTACAGTAATTAAATTTTCCTAGGCCTTCTTCCTTGACCTTTTCCAGGCCCAGACCTGAGAAATAAGGCACACTTGGTTGTGGAAATTGATTTCTGTTGAAATGCAAATAACTTCCAGGAAAGCTACTCTTGGCATAGCTTGTTTCACTTGCACTCACTGAGAGTGAAATAAGTCACACCTCCACCCCCACCTCTGCCAACACCTGAGCCGAGGTTTTGAAGGAGGCAGAGAAGGTAACCCGGGTGCTACATGCCTGGGTGACAAGGGACAAGGGAGTCTCAGACAAGATGGAAGGTTGAACAGGGAGGCCAGAGCTCTGTAGATGAAATGTGTCAACCTCCTGTCTTAGCTAAGGTCTGGATAAAGAAGGGAGGGAGGGTAGAGGGAAGACTGCTGGGGTCCTGGTGTGATCAGGGATGGAAGAAATACAGAGGAATCAGCCAGATTCTGGCTAGAATCTGGCAGCCAGCAGCCCTGACAAACAGCTCCTCCTCAGAGGTACAATACATTGAGAACAATACATAGAGTAAAGCATTCTCCCTTCCCCATTCTTTCTCCCCACTCTCTCCCTTCCTATCTTTCTTCTCTTTCTCTTTCTCTCCCTTTCCCCAGTACCAGCAGCTTCCTGGCCTCAGAAACTAGAAAGGAACCAGAAAGCCATCCTGGCTCCAGAGCTGCCAGTCTCCGAGCTCACAGGGGCAACAGTCCTGGGGGCGGGGGGCACAGAGCAGCAGAGAGGAAGCTGGGAGAACCCTCTCAGTGTTACTCCACGGAGAGAGTAACTACGTTTAATAACCTCCCCTCTCCTTCCGCTTCCCCCAAACACACACACACAACTTTGTCATTTGCTTCTCCCTCTGGGTCCACTGTGTTTCCCTTCAGAATCAGGAGAAAATTATCTCCAAAGAAGGGTTCATTAAGAATAAATAATAATCTGCACTTCTAGTGCACCTTTTGTCTAAGTATCTCAAAGCACTTTACTTAATTAATTAATTAAGAGAATTAATTAATTCGGAAAACACTCCTGGAGGGAGGAGGGAAGGCATACTTAATGACACCTGTTGTTTAGAAGTAAACTGAGACCAAAGCAGTGGACCCAACATCCCAACAGGGCAAATGGCCAAATGAGATTGGACAGGGAGGTGGGAAAGAGATAATTTTCCTCTATTAAGTTTGGGGCAATAAAAATGCAGGGCTGGGCCAGGAGGGAGAAAGGGTCCAGGAAGTGGAGAGGGAAAAGACAGTCAGATGACAAGAGGCCAAGAAGCAAGGGCCCGAGTTCAGGCCATAGGATCAACTCCAAATAAGCTCAGGCACTAACACCAAGAGGTCACTTGCCCCAGACCTGAACCCAAATCTGGTGGGCTCCTGACCAATGCTGTGTTTCCACCCAAGCTGGGTTTGAGTGTGAAGTTCAAGGCTCCACTAGAAAGCTGGTGGTCACTAGGACAGAATTAAGAGCCCAAGAGCCCTCAGCACTTTCCTTGAGGCTTCCTGCTGGGACAAGACCGCCCATCCCCACCTTGTCCTAGGTGGGGCAGGCACTCCTGGCTAGACAGGAAGGGAGCTGGCATTTGCTGAACACTCTCCCTGAGCCTGAGCCCGAGCCCTAGGAGGTCCCTACCTCTTGCAACACCCTGGTCACCTCCATCCTGCTCTGGTACTCAAGCTGAAAAATCACCTGGCTGACATTTATCAGACAGCTGATAAGGCAGCAAGCACTTTCCAAAAGTCCCTATCCCTCTTCATGTGCTCTTTGGGCTAGTCAAACCCTCTACCTCAAACCTCCTAACCCTTGGTCACCAGCTACTTCTAGCAAGCTAATTAAGCCACATGTACATTCTCACACTACGAGCACATGCACACACACACACACTCACACACAGACCCCTGTGAACACACATGGCACTCCAAATTAACAACCCAAGCTTGTCTTTTTCATTGTGTTTTTATTATGATGCTCCTCAATGATGTTTTTAAATGAATTTTGAATAGTCCCCGTAATTTGGTTTGTTCTACATTGCAATGCAAGTGTGAGGGCCCCACAGGAATTACAGCGAGGAACACAATATTATGTGAGCATGGCTTCTGCCTATTTTTCTGCTTTCTCATAATTAAGCTTTATTGAGTTGTAAAATGAATAACAATGAAAAAACCTGTTTATTGATCCAGGTGCAACCTGCAGATAGAGATGGGAATGTTCCCATGTCCCTGACCTTACTGGCATTTGCCCTCTCCTTCCACTCTGGTCACGAGCAATGGGGCCATTCGGCTGACCTTTCGGGACACTTGAAGTCAGCTACTGGGATTTTCACAAGGAAGGGACCCTTTACGAGAAAGAAGTCATGCAAGGGACCTCTGATGTCCCTCCTCTTCATTTCTGTAATTCTGTTAGTTGTAAAGTGTACTATTTTGGTGAAGGCCCAGCCTCTATGGACATGTAACTAGCCTCAGGAAAAGATTTGACTTTACCACCTCATGAGCTCTCAGAGCCCTGTAACACTTAGCCTGTCAGATTCTTGCAGGGAGAAGTTCTGCTGAACAGATGTGAGACATGGCTAAAGCAATAGCTCAGGGCCCAGGGCCAAGGCCAGTCTGGGGTGGCCAGGGAGAGGTAACTTCAGGCGTAAGCAACAGGGTAAGGCACAGAGTAGACATCAGGAGGGCAAAGGGACCAGAGGACTTGTTTCCCCACTTCAGTTTTCTTAGAGACTCCAGAAAGCTAAGCAGCTTAGTCAGAGAGGGAACCCAGACGGAGCTTGTTGCTCCAGGCTAGAAGATAGCTGAACTAGTCTTCAAGTCCAAACAGATTTCCAGACTAGGCCCAGCACAACACCCATCTTATTTAATAAGCAGTTACAGACATCAGAGAAATCACATACAAGAAGCAGTTCTAGTTTATCTGGGCCAGAGGCACCACACAGATTCTCATACCTGCCTCTGTAGAGAAAGGTGTGTCTTTGCAAGCCATCATGGCTTGCATACCATCATGTATGCAAATTTTGGCCGGAAACAAAAGCTTCTTCTATCCCATGTGGATCTGCTCTGGGCAAGTTCTCTCCCATGGAGTAGGACCTGAACCTTTGTCCCCTGGCCGCCACCACCATCACCACTACCACCACTACCACCACCACCACTCAGAAACAAAGCTGCCAAGACTTAGGGCTGTACAACCAGGCCTGTTCCCATGCACCTGTGGGAGCTACAGGAGACTGCAGACGACAGTGCTCTGAGGCAGACACTCCAAGGCCTGCCCTTGTAGGGACTTCAGGTTGCTTCTGGTAGAGGCACTGGAAGCAACCCAGTGCTCAGTGTGGTGGATTCATGTACACCTTGGCCAGCCCGGATTACTGTCACAAAATACCACTGAGCAGCTTCAGCAGTACACCTCTATCATTCACAGTTCTGGAGGCTGCAAGTCTGAGACTGGGGTCTTTGCTCAGTCAGATCCTGCAGAGGGCCCTTCTTCCTGGCTTGTGTACAGTAAGAGAGAGAAGTCCTTGTCTTCCATCTCCAATAAGGGAGTTGACCCCACCACGGAAACCTCACAACCTCATCCAGTCTGAATTATCTCATAAAGGCCCCAAGAGCATAGCACTGGGGATTAGGGCTTTAACATACAGATGGGGCACACTGAGTACACAGCAACATCCATCAATACAGCTTCACTTCTGATCTCTAAGACATGCTGAGCATGTCTTCCCTTGTCTGGTTCCTTCAGAGTGGACTCTGTGACCTTTTGAGCCCTCCCTAGTCTATCACCAATGTTCATTTTACCATAAGTAGTGATGTTGGCAAGAGCAGAGATGTTCACATGGCAAGAGTGTAGGAGTCAAACATCGCCTCCCCAGGCTGGCCCTGAGTCTCACCTTCTGTGAACTTCCAAGAATTTACCTTGCAACGTGAAGTCTTCCTGTCCTCCCACCTTTCTATCTTGCATTTCAGTTGACTGGTTTGACATTTTAGTCAAGAGTATAGACACTTGCCCTGGTTATTACTTGCTTAGCATTTATCTAAAGCCAGTGTCAATCTCTTCTGGCAATTTATACCACATGCTTTCAGGGAAAGGAAAATAAGTCAAATCACAGACCCCAAGGCAGGATTGTGATGGAAAAGAAGTGTAACTACCTAATTTAGCACACGTGGCCTTCACAAGGTTAAAACTCCAGTGTATCTGTATGGAAAGAGAGGTCTTTGGAGAAGGACTAGAAGTCTAGCTACAAAATGTCTCTCCACTGAGGCCTCTCACTCCATCAAAATACCATGAAAACTTCTGATGCAGTTCCACCATACAGACCATATAACTCAGCCAAGAGAGTGGTCCCTTCAAAAACCAACAACCTGGGCCAAGGAGTTAGCTCAGTAGTGCCAGGCCTGCCTTGCAAGTGCAAGGTCATGAATTCAATTCCAATTCTGAAAACCAATAGTCTTCACTTAATGTGGATAAGAGAGGCAAAGACTAAATTATAGTAATGCCACATATGCTGGTTCCTTCCAGGTTTGTGAAGATTTAACTCTATGGAGATAATTATAGTTGCAGGTTATGGGGTACCTTGCGGCAGGCCCTTGACTAATCATTTTTCTTCCAGTTCTCACCACAACCTATGAGGAAGTTCCATCATTTACTCTACTTCATCTAGGAGGAAACAGCCTTAGGAGAGATGATGAAAAGCTTCCGCAATGTCACTCGAGCAATTGAAATTTGGATCAGTCCAACCCTAGGTCTTTCTATACATGATCCTTGTGCTGTCCTATAGGACCCTAAGGCAGAAGCTACCTCTTTCTTTACTGGTTAAGTCTAATGCCCACCTATGTGGTCCTCCCAAGGACCAGGGCAATTTTCACCAGCATATGGAGCTTCAAGGCTGATGACTTGGACAAGGACAGAGCAGCAGTAGGTGGCATTCTATTATGGACATCCTCACTGACTAGGAGTGGTGTGCATGTGTCAGTCACATTTAGCATGCTTATTTGGCACAAAACTTCATGCTGAATTCGAGGGGTCTCATCCCTAGATGTATGCAGCAAAATTCAATTTCTATAAGCATTGCCAATGAGGAAAGTAAAGAAAAAGAATGTTAAAGGAAGCATGGGAGGTGGGAAATACCCACAAGATCAGGGCATACATATGTACCCGTGAGCATACATATCTCACTCTTCCTGTCACTTATGGCACATACTCAAGTGCCTCACACGTGCAATCCTGCAAATGTCTGAAAATTGATGTGTATCGCCATTTTTCCATGATTTAGGGTGTATGTGCTCACAAGTGTGCATAAAATGTGCGCACATATAAAGTTTATATTTATGCAAGCATGTGTTGATTTTATGGACAAAATCTCAACCTTGTGTTAATGTTTATATGTTGAACATGTATGCATACTTTGCAGACTCATATGTATCTGTGTGTGAGTTAGCATGTATGGGGTATGGATGAACCTCTAGACAGCAGGGCATGATGACCTATGTGTCCAGCCAGGATAACTGCTGGACAAGGAGGAGGTGCTATAAGCATCTAGTCCAAAAGGAAAAGATCCATAGGTACTTCAGGGTGAGAGAAGCTGACATCAAGGCCAGGGAGCCCTTCACCCCGGAGGGCTGAGGCAGCCGAGATGGGTTGAAGCATCTCCCCAGAGGAGCAGCATTAGGTACAGGCTGAGCTGGAGGCTGGGGAAGGATGGAAAGTCAATGCACAAAAAGACTTTAGGGTGTGAAGCCTTTAGAGGCCCCTTTCCTCATCACTCCCCAGATTTCACCCCTGGGAGCCTGAGAGCAACAAACACATGGATTTATGTCAGATCTGTCTATGATGGAAGCCCTGGATGAGGCTTTGCAAGCTAGCAAGGGTAATAGTTCATCTTGCTCCTGGGGACACTGAGGCCTCAGAAAGGCCTTTCTAAGTCACACTGGGAATGGCTTAAGACCAGAACATAGTACTGAGTGAATGTGTATTGAGTGAGTCAGTGAATGAAAAAGTTAATATACAGATGAATAGAAGAGGGGAAATAGAAAGGATTGGTTAGATGAATAACAGGGACTACCCTTAATTTTAAGAGTGTTTTTTTTTTTTTAATTCCGAAAAGGAGAAAGTTAAGGGAATGCTAAAAGAGATAAAGTCAATTAAAAATGTAGAACATGATTTTTATTTTCTGAGGGATGAAATGCTGTATTTATTTAAATTTCATCTTTTTCTTTAAAAGGAATCATATAGGGGAGTTAAATGCTTTATAGACAAGAAAAAAGCAGTGCTAGAACCAATTTACTCATGGTTGTCATCTTCATCCTCTTCTTCCTCCTCCTCTTCATTTTAATCTTCCTTCTCTTCCTTCTTTGTCTTGCTGTTTTCAGCTTTGACAACTCCCTGCTTTCCAGCATCAGGTTTTCTTTTAGCTTGGGAGGCAGTGATGTCCTTTTCATACTTTTCTATCGGCATGGCAGCCTTCTTCTCGTAAGGCTGGTTGTCATCTGCTGCAGGCTCAGTCCATGTTTCTCCCAGTTTCTTTAAGATGTCATAAATGGAGAGGCGCAGATGTTCTCCTCTGATTTGAGGTGATGCTCAGAACAGAACAAGAAGGCCGAGGCAGCCTCTTGGGTGTACTGGGACCCTTGAACTTCTTTTTCATCTCTTCTTTAGGAGTGACATGAGTTTTCATTTCTCTTTCATAACAGGCCTTGTCTGCCTTTGCCATGTCTTCAAATTTTCCTCTCTCTTTAGCAGACATAGTCTTCCACCTCTCTGAGCACTTGTTAGAAAACTTGGAGAAGTTAAGGGAAGCATCTCTCAGCAATTCTGCACAGCAGTTGTACCTGATGACATTCTGTCTCTCTGCTCCTTAGGACCTCCATTGCCCATGTTTACTTGTTTTCCTCAGCAAGGCACAGAGTCACCCAGTGCCCTTTCGGCTGTCACTTGCCCCAATGCTGTCTCTATGGAGCTCACTTCTGCAATGGCTGTCAGAAATGCAATGTTCAAAGACAATATATGTGAATGTCTTATATGAATAAGACATTTTTTTTAGATATATGTACGTGTGTAAAGGGAAGTGTTTTTGTTTTGTTTTGTTTTGTTTTGTTTTGTTTTGAGACAGAGTCTTGCTTTGTAGTTCAGGCTGGCCCTGAGCTCAGCCTCCAACTCACATCACAGCAATCCTCCTGCCTCTGCCTCCTGAGTGCTGGGATTACAGGCGTGAGCCACCATGCCCGGCACTATGGTATGTGGGTACTGATTGCTGCTGGGTGTGAGTCTCCATGCCCAGTATTGTATGTGGTTACCGGGGATCGAACCCAGGTCCTTGCACTTGCAATACAGGCACCTGAAACACTGAGCTAAATCTCCAGCCCAAGGGAAGTTTTATGTAGATGTGTATTGGGGGTATATGAATGATACCCTAAGAAACAATAGATACAAGATAATTGCTGCAATCAAAGACCTGCAGTGAGAAATATGTAACATATTCAGAAATAACTACAACTGATCCATTCATTATAGAAATGTGGTCAACACTGTAGTAGGAACTATGCATGGCCAGTGCCTCAGTGGTCAGACTCAGACTGTGCTCTGAAAAAGCCATGATGATTGGCACCTTTTCAGAGGTTGGAGTCCAGGTTGTGATGTAGGTGAGGCACAGGGTGAGTTCAGAGAAGCCAAGAGAATGTATTTCAGGTGCTGCCGTTTGGGTCTTGTGTCCCCCAAAGGTCTGTGTCGTGGAGATTTAGTCTGTAGCCTACTACTACTGAGTGAGACACAAAGAAGACTTTGAGAGGCCTTTGGGTCTCTAGGGCTTGCCCTCAAAGTGGAAAGTGGGGCCCTGCCCCCCTTTTCCTTCCTCACCATGAAGTGAATGATTTTGTTGTGCCCCGTGCTCTCACCATGATGTGGCTCCACAGTCCCACCATCCATGGACTGAAGCTTCCAAAGAGCAACAATCAACCTTTTTGCTTTAAAAGTTCATTTTCTCAAGTATATTTTTATAGTGACAGAAAAGCTAACACACGGTGTTATTTGTATGTATGCACATGTGTTTGTTTGGATGAAAGAATTCTGTAGTAGGGTGTATTATGGCTGCGGTTAGTGTGTATTCTATGAGAGATGCTGCTGTGATTTCTTTCCTCCTTCCATCTCATTGTCATTCGGAAGTTCATTATTAGAGTCATAGGTGGGATGATCATATAATTTGTTATCCATAGAAGGATACTAGAAAGTGATGGAGAGCACTGTTAATCATTGTGCTAGAGAGACTGAGACTGTCCTGTATATACTGGGACTTGTGGTTAGCAATGGACTGTCTTTGAAGACTTGGGCAGTGGCAGGTAGCCATGCCAGGTCACCTCACTGAAGGAGTGTCACTCTGTGCCAGGCTCTATTCCAGAGTATTGGCTAACTCCATTGCACTCTGGGGGAGGGGTGACCTGGTGGCCAGGGCAAGAGCTCAGGGAGGGTCCACAGGAGTAAGGGCTCCCTGGGCCTCAACTGCCTCTTCCCTGCAGTGGGGCTCAGGCCCTCTGCAGTCTGCGATCCCTCTGCTGGGCCTGGGGTTTTAGCACTTACTCCATCCACTTTATCACCACTCTTTTCCCTGGTGCAGGCCCAGGCAGGCGGCTCTAATGGATTACTTGCATTATCTCCTTCATCACTGCTTAAATATTTATCGGACCATTATGTATTTAGTGGCCAGGAGCGGGGAAAAGAAGCAGCAGAAGGCAGCACTGCTCTGGTCAGATGCAGGGGTTAATTACACATTGGATAAATCCCCCTGATTTTAAAATTAAATAAATAAGCAGGGTTGGGAGATTAAAGAGAACCGTTACTTACATGTAAGAAGTGCAGAGAAGCCTCACCCAGGCTTTAGCATCTTTCTGGTGCCTGGTTTTACAACCTTTCTGTTTCTTTCCCCTACCTGCAAACCGGTGGGCTGCCTGAGCCTTAAACCAGCTTCTAATTAAAAACCGTACTTGGGATTTTGCTCCTCAAGCAACCAGTGTGTTAGAAAACTCACGCTCTCCTACAACTGAAGTGAACATTCGCCTCATAAAAGAAGTTCCGAAGGTAACTCCGGGGCTGGCACTGTGAAATATTGTTCATTATAACGAAGCAGCTGAGATAATGCTGTTTTCTAATTTCCCTTTCTCAGTCAGAAATTAAATAAAAAGTCATGTCTAAATTACAATACTGGATTGAGATCAGACGAGGGCCCCATGCAGAGAGCTCATGATCTATCCTTTCCACATTTTACAGCCATTAAAAAAGATGATCGTCGTTTTTTCCCCCCTCCCTTATCTTGGAGGCCATTTACATTTGTTCTGAACTCTCACTGTTTTATTCGAATCTCTTAAAAGTGCCAGTGCACATCATAAGTCAATCACAAACTTAAATTAAGAAAAAACAAAACAAGCACCCAAGCAAACTAGGTCTCAACTCTACATTTAGGTATCTAGAGAGTTGTAACTTGACTGCTAACAGGCCCCTTTCTGGATCTGTACTATCAAGGTCTGCTCAGGGGAGTGACGGTGGAAGTGACGTGCTATGCAGAAATGACCAGACTCCCCCCAGCCCTCTCTTTTAGCAGATAGGCCCCTTGGACAAAGTGAACATGTTGGGTTTGCTGATGAAGTGTTTTTGTTAATGTTGATAAGCCTATAATACTGAGCATTAGTTGATTACTTATTTCAATACTCAACAGTTGAGTGGAAATGAGGAACATACATGCATTTGTCATAATCCAAGTGTTCCTCTTCTAACTTGTAGTTAGTATTCTCAGAAGGTTGCATAGAAAGTTGACACAATATGATTATTTTAGTGGAATGTGTCAGGGTCATTATGAATCATGTCTAATGTGCATGAAGCTCCTTACTGGTCATTCACATAACATGATTTGAGCCCCTGCTCTGTAAAAGGTACCGTGCAGGAATGAACAAGAGATGGTCTCTCCTAGAAACACAGGGTGGGCGTGGGTGCTCATTCCCAATCAGAACTAAACACACTAAGTTTTTAAATACTGCACAAATAACTATGAATTCAAAGCAGGCAGGCTTCTGTGGGCCACATTAGTCAGCTAGGATGAGGCCACGAAGAGCTTAGGCTAGATTTTGCTGTCTGCTAGATCTTAACAATGAGGACAGATGACGGAAGCATCACAGTGTGAGCAAATGCCTGGGGATGGGATGCTCACGATGTTTAAGTGTTTCTGGAGAGAGCACAAGACTGTGCAGAGGGGTAAAGGAAGAAAGAGACAGGGGCCTCCTCTAACACCCATTCACATGTGCACGGGACCAGTACCAGCAAGACGCTTGTTGAGTACAGGTACTCTATGAGGCTTCAGTCTGGAGCTAGTTTACAATGACTTTGAGTGTTCTTTCAAGTTTGAGCTTTGTCAACAGGATGATGATGACAGAGGGACTAAAACATAAGAGCCAGAGAAAGGCCTTGTAAGGAAAGAGTCAGCAGGTCCTGGTCACTGTGACTCCTTTACAAGGTCTCTTTAGATTGCGTGCCTCAAAAGAGTTAGGAAGTGCTAAAGGTCAAGTGCATCTCCTCCTTTTAAATATTCATGAAGAATATGGCACACAAATGGAAGTAAGGTCTCCATAGAAGGAGTGTGTGTGAGACTGCAAGAGCTTCTTCATCTTCTCCATCTTTACCCCTGGTCTGGAGCCCAGAATTTGCCACCCAATATCTCTGTGGCCTTGGGTAGTTTAATTTATACCTATAAGCCTCATTATTCACATCTATCCAAAAGAAATATAACACTGTCCTTACTGGGATTGTAAAGATTACATTAGTAAATACATTATCACACTACCTGGACCCTAGAAGGCTCAACAAATTTGAGCTGTGCTGATAGGTAGCTTTCTTCCAACTTCACCTCCCCAGGCCTTCTCTTTCACTGTGACTTCCAGACTTTGATTCTTGCTATTCTGAAACCACTTGCTCTAGGTACCATCCTCTGTTGCTCTTGCTCCTGAGGAAGGGCCCTAGAACACTTTCCATCCTTTCACACAACTCAACACAGACTCCTTCCAGCTTAGCATCTGCCAGACAAAGGCCTAGAGCACTTACCATCTAAATTACTTGTTTGTTTGCCTCATTATATTCAATGACGTCTGATTTTGTTTCACGAATATGTTGCTCATGTGGAAGCAACCAGTGATATAGTTGATAGGGAAATGAAGAAGAAGAGAAATGTATCTATCTTTTGCTTCCTAACCAGTGTCCCATGAATAAATTAGGTATGTGGGATTTGATCCTCTTAGCTTTAGAACACTGGGGGAAGGCTGGAGCACAAGAGCACCTGAGATGGCCTCCTCTGGTCACAAGTAACTTTATCTGTGGCTTCTCAAAAGAACACCCTGTGTGGGTGAGGTCTGACAGCATTTTCCACCCTCCCCACAACAGGGAGCCTGGCAAGGGACACCTGACTCAGGCTGCTGTGTGGAGCTACAAAGAGAATGAACAAGGAGTTACTTTCCCACTAGTCACCAGCCAGCTATGAGCCCCACTGGTCACCACCATCGTAGAGACAGGAAGGCTGAAGAAGCTCATGAACTAAGGAATGTCACATGCAGCCAGGTGCAGCAGAGGAGAAAAGTGGAGAGATGACCACGAAGACTTGATGGTGGCACAGTGGCAATGTTCTTGGATGGACTTCTCATGTCTGTTTGCAATCACTGTATTCTTAAAGTGATATTCAAGTCAGCTGCAGAGCAAATGTCCCAACAGCACAGACACTCAGTCCAACAAATTAAAATACTATCATCTTTGGAGTCTTTGATGTAAGTTCAATAGGACTTGAGATCCACATACATAATTGTTACTAAAACTCTCAACACTACATTTACCGTGACAGAAAAGGAATAACTGTTAAATTCTTTAAATATATTTTCAACTGCTATGAATTTTTAATGGTTATAAAAATTTCTTTAAATTTTTAGTACTTACTTAGGCAAAAATTCTTACCAAGGGTGACTGCCAAGAATTTATAGACAACATTATTTAAAAAGTCTTGATCAGATACACTGTGAACAGACCTTGATTTGAAACAATTATATTCATGGAAAGAAGCAAGCTCAAATTTCTCATTAAAAACCAGGGAAGAGATGTGTTTCCTAATATGCAGCATGTTAGTTTTCATTTTGTATTTTATATCAGGAAAATAGAATGGCTTTTTCCCCAACCTCCTATAGGCAGCCCCAGTCCTCTGTGCTGTATTACAGTACACGGTACAAATATTCTTGTTTTCATGTGTATGGCAACTTTAAAGGGCTAGGAAGCCTTTCTCTAAAGTATCACGGTTGGTTCTCCTGGATATAGAGCAGTGGTTAAGCATAGCTGGTGCCCAGCTCTCCCTTTGTTACACTGCACAGATCAGCAAGCTGTAAACATTCTCAGTCCTAATGGGAGAGTTTGCAGGGCTAAAAATGGCACCTTGTGACCCTGAAGAGATCCCCTTTGGAGCTGTCCCCTGATACCTCTTCCTATGGGTGCTTCCCAAGACTGAATTCCCACTAGGAAAAAGATCTGTGGTGCAGAAGTGAGACTTGCGGATGCGTGGGAGAGATGGCGGAGTTCTCAGCAATGCCCTGCACACCGCCTTTCTCAAACCAGCTCTTCCTCTTTAGTTCTTCTAGGAGGCTCTCTTCTCCACCCCTTGATTTTAAATAACTTCCTGAACTATAAATGCAAAGAGTTCCAAATGAAAACTGATTGATAGCCTCGTATAATTATATAATAAAAACACACTGATATGCATATACATTATGCGTGGGCTCGTATGTCTATATGCATCTGTATCTATTCCAGAGGGAGGAATATGCAATAACATCTTCTGAAACAAATTGTCAAGGTGTCAATAAGGAATCTCATAATGAATGTGTGGGTGTGATATGGGGTAATTTCATCGCAATTATGTTGCTCAGGCTGATTTCCCAAGACAGGTCTTAAAGGCACACGTCTCATTCCCAAGCGGAAAGCAGGAGGGTTTGCTTCTTATGTAGTCTTCAAAGCATCACATTTCTAGGCCAGAATGCTTTCCCTGGGGCAGTGAGACCCCTGTGAGCCAATCAGGAGAGCCTTAAGAGCTTTAGGCCAGAGTGACAAGCTTTTAAAAACCTGGAGGATATTTCTGCATCTGACACTCAACAAGCATAGCATCCATTTGTGTCTAAGAAATAAACAACAGTGTTACCCCCACCAAATGAGTTAGCAGCCCCAAAGATGAGTACTGTTCAAAATGCTGGGAATGAGCAAGAGCAAACTGGGAACCGGGGAGGCATATGTTACAGGGGAAAAGGGAACACAGAAGGCCCTTGACCCCCAAAGAGTTCTAGGCTCACCCAAAGGGATAGATTCATAAACAAATATTAACAATTTGATATAAAATGAAGTGTGATAGAACCTGGAGTGGGAGTGGAGACTTAAGTAGGCCTTGTGTGGGTGACAGGTTTCATTTAAGCTGGGCCTATGAAGTAGAATAAAAAGTGTAATCATTATTTAAGACTGTGCTCTGCATTGACAAAACAGGTCACTCCTTAACAGAATTTTGTTGTGCAAAGTATAAACACCATTCAGGAACCTTATGAGCAGGGGGAAATGTCTCCAGTCATCCATCCCTGAGTGTAAGCAGAACCACTTGCTGCCAGGAAAGCTATTTGTGGTTCAGAAAACTGTGCCAACATGGAGCCCTGGCTACAGAGCTACACGGGCCATCCACAGCAGCCACTTCCGAAGAGCTTGAGGAGACAAGCTGGAGGAGGAAAGAAAGGGGAAGGCTAAATGCTCAGTGGGAAAGTGGTATGGGCAGAAATCACTTTCACTGCCTTCTTACAGCACCTAAATCTACACCAGCCAACTCATGCCAGGAATCTGGGAGTTTTTTATAACATTTGCCTCCTCATCCCTGTAATCTTCAGATCTAGAGAGGTGAGCAGCAAAATAATAGGAGCTGCCATAGTGCATGAGAACCAGAGCTGTTCATAGTAGGAGCTTAGGTTACCATGAAAGATCTTGGGTGAAAGACTATCAGAAAGAGTGGAGAATCCTGCACCACTTGGAAAAATGGCTTCCCATGTTTCAGCAGGCATCAAACTGTTAATGGTTTTCTTACCTAAGTCAGACAAATAAGAAGGAAATGTAAAAGTCCCTTTTCTCTCTCTGGGTATGCCTTCTAGACAATGAATATGTGAGAAACAGCCAAGCCATTTGCATCATACTAGGATGTGTATCCTTACACACAATCTATGTCTTCAGCTCTATGTATGCTCTTAAGAGAAAAGCCTACAAGCAGAATTAAGATTTTAGAAGTATATAGACCTTTTTAAAAATTTAATAAAAGTTGCCAAATTCATCTTTAGGAATGACATATTTACATGCAGTCCCAGTTATAGTATATGAGTAATTATTTCATCCAAATCTTCAAGATCCATTTTTAAAAATCTTCTCCAATTGGACAAGCAAAACTTGTGACCTGCTATTTTAATTTGCCTCTCTTCAGTAACTAATGAAGTTGAACCTTTGTATAAGTGCTGGCACTTCCACAAATTCTACATTAACTTTATTTGCTTTCTATTTAGTATGTTTATCTGTATCACTGATTTTAAACATATTTCAATATATTGCATTAACATCATTAGTTTTTAAAATAAATGAAGTCTATCAGTTTATTTTGGATATACATAATGATCACATTCAGCATAGGGAACTTGTGTCTATATATATGTTCACTTTTTTTTTTTTCCATTCTCCTCACTTTCCTTCAACCAGTCCTCACCTCCTCATATACAAAAGCTTTGTTTCCGTTTTTTCCTTCTTTTCCCATATCCCCCAGTTCTTCTTCCCAGTTGAATATTTTCTTTCAATTTCAGAATATCTATGACACATTTCTGATCCTTATTTATACTTACTTTTTCTCACACTAAAGAAACAATGTGGTCTTCACACATGTGTCAAATTCATCCCATTTAAGAGTATGTTCTCAGGCCAAGGATTTAGTTCAGCAGTTCCAGCACCTGCCTTGCAAGCGCAAGGTTCTAGGTTCATTCCCTGGTAACCACATACAACAATGCCAGGCATGGTGACTCATGCCCACCAGCAATCAATGCCACATACCACAGTGCCAGGTATGGTGGCTCATACCTGTAATCCCAGCACTTGGGAGGCAGAGGCTAGAGGATTGCTGTGAGTTTCAGGCTCACCTGAGCTATATAGTGAGCCTAGGGCAGGCCTGAACTACAAAAGCGAGACCCTGTAACACACACACACACACACACACACACACACACACACACACACACACACACGAGTTTGTTCTCAAGTTGCATCCATCTACCTAGAATGTCTATCCTTCTTTATGACTGAGTGGTACTTCATTGTACTTTTAAAAAAATCTTCTTTAGCCATTCATTTGTTGATGGGCATGTGAACTGTTTCCAAGATTTAGCTGCTACAAACTCTGCTGCTATAAATATGGATGTGCGTATATTGCTTGGAGTGATGCTATTATTTCTTCAGGAAGATACCAAGAAGAATAGCTGAGTCAAATAGAACCTCTAGTTTTAGGGGTTTTTTTTTAGGAATATTCACACTAATTTCCACAGTAGTTACACCAGTCTACACTCTCATCAACAGTGGAGAAGGGTTCCTTTCTCCCCACAGACCCACCAGAATTTGTTACTGGTTTATTTCTTGCTAATAGACATTCTTTCAGAAGTGATACGGAATCTCAATATTATTTTAATTTGCATCTCTCAAATGACCAGTGAACATTTTTTCATACATTTTTCTGATTGTACTTTTCCATCTGAGATGGATCTATTCATTCAGATGCCCATTTTGGAATTGGGTCTTTAAATCAAGAGGTCTGATTGTTCAGAGTTCTTTATATATTCTAGATATATGTTGCAAACCCTTCTACTATGTCTTAAGAAGTGTCGCTCCTCCAACTTCAATATTAGAAGTGAATTAATAGAACTTCATGAGGAACTTAGTTCAAAGGTCTCTACTGGGTGCTCCTGGGTAATATAAGGATGAATGAAACATGCTGCTTGGTTTTTGAAGCCTGTAATCTGCTGAACCTAGTTCAGAGCATTAACAATACAAGTCTTTACAAAGATGGAAGACTTTGCTGGACCTTGGGGACAGATCAATTCTTACTGGATAGAAAGAGGAGCATAGAAAGCCTCCCCAGCAAGGGAAAGAAAGAAGGGAAGGGAAGGTGGGATGGAGGGAGGGAGAGATGCAGAGGATGAAGGTCCTAAGATTAAAAAAAAGCCTAAAGGATTCTGGAGCAGCTAGCGAGTTCAGTGCAAATTGTACAGAGATTTGCAAGGGTGAGCCAAGGAACTGTCACCTGGGGAGGGTCAGGATACCCAGGCTCTCTAAAGATGTTGCCACATAGATGTGTGGGTGTTGTTTCTGTTTCACAGCTAGGACTGAAACCTTTTGTTTCTGAATTGTTTCTGATGTGTGTACATGCTGTGTATGTTCTACTCTTTTATGATGGCTGTTGTTTGTCTGAATTGATTAGCCTTTCTGTGTGAGAGCCATCTGCTGTCTGTCAGGCGCCTTGTCTCACCAGAATGTTGATTTCAATAAAATATTACAGTGGTTGGAGTCTGC
This sequence comes from Petromus typicus, assembly GCA_004026965.1. Classification (NCBI taxonomy): domain Eukaryota; kingdom Metazoa; phylum Chordata; class Mammalia; order Rodentia; family Petromuridae; genus Petromus; species Petromus typicus. The sequence continues at coordinate 17,856 of PVIR01031412.1, forward strand.
TGGAGAGTTTGATGTTGTGCATTCTATATATCTGAATAAAATCTGGATTTAAAGTCATTTAATACTATTCCCTAACTGCCTTGGTCAATAGCATCTAACAAGAACCATGACAGATATATCTTGAGTTGCTCAGTGTCTTCTCACCATCTCCTTTCCACTGGCCACAAGAAAGAGCATTTGATCCTGTCATGGCCTCCATAAGTCCATTTCTCTATATATGGAAATCAGTTCAGAAAAAGCCTTGGTTCACACAGGCCTATGGATGAGATAAACTGAATTTCCACTTCAAAGACTGAGGATGCCCAACTGGAGCTGTGGGTGGTCATCGTTGCTGGCACATAGGAAAAGCTAAGGGACAAGCAGAGAGAGACAATATCCTTCCTACTAGTACTGAGCCTTTCTCATGTTCTTATTTCAGCTCCACATCTTACTCCATCTACAGGTCTCTTTCCAATTCTTTTTGCTTAAGCTAGTTTCAGTTGAGTTTCTGACAGCTACTATGCAAGCATTTCAAAATATATGGCAACACAGACATTCTGTTTGCCCAAAATGAATATGTGGAGTGCATCTTCAATTTTTTTTTAACTCTTGAGTCTAATCAATTACCAAATCCTATTGATTCTAGCTTGAAAATGTTTCTTAAGTTACTCCGCTGTTTCCTTCTAATTATCTCTCATCTATGTCACACATCTTCCTCACTGGCTTCTCTAAGATCATTACTCTTCCAAGTCAGCTTTCCAAAATGCTGTCATGTTGGTCTTTTTAAAACCCAATTTGCTTCAAGGATTACAAAGGATGTCTATTGTTCATGAGATGAATCCAAACTTTCTAAGCACAAGATATAAGCTTATATCCTTCTGGTTCACCTTGCCTCTTGAATCCCAACTCCAAATGTGCACCATCTTTCAGACAGTCCAGGCCAATAAGCCTTTGCACACCTTCTTAGCTTTGGTTGGATGGCCTTCCCTGCCATATCTGTCTGGTTACTCTTCTTGAGCTCTAAGATGCAGCTTACATTCTGCTTCCTTTGCAAAATGTCTACAGACCTAACCCTGACAAAATGAGCATAAGCTTCCTCCAGAATTCATGGCACCTTGGTGTGTGAGTGAAAGACAGGGATGCTGTAGCATAGAGCAGCTAGGAAGATACCTTCTGAGTCAGCAGAGCTCAATGTCAGTCCTTGCTCTCACCCCTACTTGCTAGGAGGCCTTCAACAATACATCCAACATTCTGAGATCCACTTTTCTCAAGGCCCAATGGAGAAAAGAAACAAAGATAACTATGTAGAATATATGCAAAAGCAGGTACAGTTCTTAAGTAGATCATAGCATACACTCAATAAATGACAGTACTAACTATTCTGTAGATAGTTTTAGATTATACAAATGAATTTGTTTACCTCTCACCTCTTTTCTCACCCATACTCTCACCACACTTGAGAGCATGACTGAGAGCTCCATCTGATTCTGCTCTTTAACCCTGCCCTGTGGTACACAGCAGGCAGGCAGTGCATATTTATATAATGACTAGATTCATCTCTCTTTATCCATTGTTTTACTGAGAAAGGATGAGGAGGCCATTGCTCTGCCTCTTCCAATACTACTGGACTCTATA
>PVIR01031413.1:0-19471 GCA_004026965.1 Petromus typicus
CGTGGAGACCCACACCCAGCAGCAACCAGTACCACATACCACAGTGCCGGGCGTGGTGGCTCACGCCTGTAATCCCAGCACTCGGGAGGCAGAGGCAGGAGGATTGTGATGTGAGTTTGAGGCTGAGCTCAGGGCCAGCCTGAACCACAAAGCGAGACCCTGTCTCAAAAAAACCTAAAAAAAAAAAAAAAAAAAAAAAGTGAATCCAACCAAAGCCTATGTGACTCAGCCAAGGTCAGAGTGACTTGCACCCAAATTCGGTTCCCAGAGTTAAAACTTTTTTAACTGAAAAGACAAGGTTAATGATGAACCACAACCTATATCCGGTAGGTTCTGTTCCTAACATAAGAATGCTTCCTTCGTCTCTTATAACTCGTTTTCGTGAGCAACATACCCTTAGCAACTTCACGAAGTCCCCTCAACCCCAACTTAACGATGATTGTGTCACTAAAAAACATTGACAGTTCTGGCTGATCAGGGGCTTTGCTTGGTCAAGCACTGGCCATCCCAGTTTTCTCTCTTTCTCTCTCCTTCCCTCTCTCCTTTCCCTTCCCCACCCCCAGCCCTTCAATTCTGTCTCTAAGTCTTTCTTTGCACCATAGCACCGAGCAGGAGACTGGGATGAACTGCAGGGATGAGCTATAATAATAATAATAATAATAATAATAAATAATAATATATAATAACTGGTGCCCAGTGCATGGCTTGAACTCACAAGGGATCACCTGCTCGGTGGAGGCCACTCAGAATGGACATACGTAATGAGTTAGGGAGGCCCAAAAAGGAAGCAAAGTAAGTATAACAAAGAAGTTAGGAAATCAGCTGGGAATAAATGACAGGTAATCACTTTCAGCCAAGGTGCAACATTACATCCAAGTGCTCTGTACCCTTAAATAAACTACATGGTGCCAACCAGCAGGGTTGAATAAATGCTACAAGAAACAGTTAAATATAATCCTCTTTCCCACAAACAAGGCCCTTAGATATGGAGCTTTGGGAACATATCAGAAATAACCTCTGGGACTGCAGATACAGCTTAATGGCACTGTGCCTGTCTCATAGGTATGAAATGCTGAGTTCATTCTCTGGTACTGCAAAAAAGAAAGGAAAAATCTCTGTATAGCTCCACACAGAGGAGCAGTTATCCCCACTGAGATCTTCACACTCATGCACTCCATTTTGGGGTCCTTACAGCTGAGCCAGGGAGCTTCTCCAATTTTTGTTCTCCTGGTGAGGACTGTGTGGTAGAGCAACTGCTCCCCAAATCTGCTGGCTCACCCCTTCTCAGGAAATGTGACATCTTTACAGGCAAATCCCCAGTGTCCCACCTCCAGAGGAGGTCGACCTGCCTCTCCCTCAGCTTGAGCTGCGACCACAGGGTGTCTGTAGAGGAGGCGGAGTGGTGGGGGCAGAGGCATACGGAGGGAGAACAGCTTGGCTTCAGTGCACTGGGACATGCACGTAGGGTGCCACAGGCAGACTTGGTGGAGTCAAAGGTTCTGCTCACCCCAAGTGGAATGCAGGAGTGGCTGCCAAGTGAGAGTGGCTCACAGGTGACTCTCAAACAGCTGGTGGGACAGGCCCACAGCAAAGTGACTCACAAAGTGAGGTGCTGGGAAGTCAGACTCAGAAAAAGTCAAACAGAACCCACACTCAGGTTGGAAAGAACTAAAATGAGAAAATAAATAAGTGGAATGAAAACAGCTGGGAAAAAGCTCCAGAGAGCATGGAGCAAAATGGTGAGATAAACACTCCCAGCTTTAAGAGCCCCAGTGCCAGCATTTGCTCAGTGTCACCAGTCTGATGCTGCCCACAAACATCAGGCAGCCAAACAACCCCGCCCAGAGATACATCATCAAAGATGAAAAACTACAGTCATACTCTGCCAGACATAAAAAAGTTTTTACAAGAAAAATCTACAAATTTTACCTTACTGATGAAAGTACTTTGGGCTTCCAATTTGAGTTGATGTTTAATTGGTGTGCTTAAAGTATCTCTTGAACATTATACATCCCTAAGTTGTAATTATGGGGTTAACTTGCTGTTTTCTCTAATTTGTTGATTTAAGAACCAACCAAACAACCCCAGGCCGACCTTGGCTTTGACCCTCTGAAGTTTTGGCTGAAAAGAAGGGTTCCAAGGCTGCTCCCCACTCACAACCTCCTCTCACTCAACTCCAACAAGGTCCAGACCCCAGAGAGGCGAGCGGAGACCTCTAACCTTTAGGCCACGCTGGAAGGTGGAGATGGACAGCAGGGCCAGGTCCTGCTGCTCCTCTGCGTAGCGTACCAGGTACACGTAGACAAGCTTCTTCACCTGGGAAACAGCAGGGTCTCACTGAGCAACTTCTCAGTAGGGGCCAGTGCTCCTGCCTCCCAGGATGTCATCACCCAGCCAGCTTCTGTCCATGGGACAGAGTCTTCAAGGAGGGGGACAGCATCCTTGAGTGTGCCTGAGTCTGGGACATTTGTGGGTGACTGAGTGTGGTGGGGATGAAGGACCCCTTGTTGGCAGAGCTTACCTCTATGTTCTTACAGGCCACGTTCTTCACCACTGCAGGAAACAGGTCTGAGGCGTTTTTCCCACGGGCGATCATCTGGGTGATGAGGCAAAAGTTGGGGAAGGAGAAAGGCAGAGGCACAGCACCAATGAGGGAAAGATCACGGGGTGTGGGGGAGGGCTGCCCGTGGACACCACCCTCCTGGGAATGCCTCTTTCCCTTCTGCTCACCGCCACAATCCTCTTCATGGCCTCCAGCTTGAGGGAATCCTTGTTGGTGTCCAGCATTTCTTTCAGGTCATCATGCCTGGTGGGAGGCATAAGAGGGCACCAGGGTGGAGGTTGGGGTATGGATCACAAAGTTCAGGCAGAAAGAGGGGACATAGGAAGGGAAGCTTGGACAAGGAACGACCAGAGTAGAGGGATCACAGCCAGGGGGGACTGTACAGAGGAGAGGAGGGCCAGCCAGCGTTAAGGGGTAAAGTGTCTTCCTGCCAAAAGAAAAGATGGCGAAATCCTAGGTCTCAGGATGGGAACTTATTTGGAAATAGGTTTGTTAAATATATAATTAGAGATGCTTTTTATTTATGATGGGCTTATTGTCCCATAAATCCAAACTCAACCTACCTTAAATATGCTCAGAACACTTACCTTATCCCATGGCTAGGTATTGTCTGAAAGTCATTATACAACATTTTGCTAGCCTAGGACAAAAATTAAAAATTCAAAATAGTTTCTACTGAAGGCATATGGCTTTTATACCATCTTACGATTAAAAAAATCATTAAACCAAATCATCATAAATCAGGGAATGTTGATACTTAAGTAAATGAGGTCACACTATAGTAAGGTGGACATAAGTCCAATATGCCTGGTATTCTCTTAAGACAGCCATGTGAGGGCCGGGGATATAGCTCAGTGGTTCTGGCACCTGTCTTGCAAGCGCAAGGACCCAGGTTCGATCCCCAGCAACCACATAACAATACTGAGCGTGGAGACTCAGCTCAGCAGCAGTCATTACCACATACCACAGTGCCGGGCGTGGTGGCTCACGCCTGTAATCCCAGCACTCGGGAGGCAGAGGCAGGAGGATTGCTGTGATGTGAGTTGGAGGCTGAGCTCAGGGCCAGCCTGAACTACAAAGCGAGACCCTGTCTCAAAAAACCTTAAAAAAAAAAAAAAAAAAAAAAAAAAAAAAAAGATAGCCATGTGAAGGGGCGAGATGCGAGGAGAAAGCAAGGTGAATACAGAGACCTGGAAAGAGGTGTCTCCAAGTTAAGGAAAGCTGAAGATGGCCAGCAAGCACCAGAAGCCAGGAAGGGGCAGGAAGAACTGCCCCACCAAATTCAGAGGAACTCAGCCCTGCTGACACCTTAACTTCAGACTTTTGGCTTCCAAAACTGAGACAGTAAATTTCTGGTAGCAGAGTTGGTTTTTTTCTAAGACTCTTTTTGGCTGGTAAATGTGTGAAAGTCATCAGTATCAAAGTGGAGTCATTCATGTCCAAGCCAGACAAAATGGAGCAGGGAAACCATAAATGAAGCACTCTCAAGCTTGTGATAAAAACTCTCAGAGTGACTCTCTGAAGCAGCCAAGATTCCAGATGAGTCACCTACATGAGACCTCATGCCTAGCAATGACCACACAAACAGCTGACATGGACATTCTGTTTCCTGTTAGACCCTTCTCTCTGCTGCAGCCTCTTCACAAGTGCTACAGTGAGCCACTGCAGACATACCCCCGAGTGTACTCCTAGGTATTCTTACATAAACTCTGGGTAAAATATAACATTAGCTCTCCAACCCAACTCCTGAGATGGAGCTCCAAAAACCCCAAAACAAAGGTGCTAGGAGATTCATTTACTCTCATATTTGGTCTCTGACCCCAATTCCTGACGCAGAGCTCCTAAGGCCTTTGTTGTTTCCCAAATGACAGAAACCTCCAACCAGTTTCTTAATCCGTTGGAATTTCCTGGATGATAAGAGAATCTTTGTGGCTAAAAGGCTGGAACTTTCAGGCCACCTTCCAGTCTTCAGTGAGGGGAAAGGGCTGCAATTGGAAATGTCCACAGTCACCAATAAGTGTAGTCAACCATGCCCACATGACAGAAACCCAAAGGGCCAGGGTTTGCAAGCATCCAGACTGCTGAACACACAGAGGTACCTGGACCGGGGGCACAAGCAACGGTTCCCATGTCTGGCCCTGTATTTTCTTCCACTTGGCCATTCACCTATATCCTTTACACTTTTCCTCTATAATATACCAGGGCAGGCCAAGTTCCCTCGAGTTTGATGGGTCCAGAGGACTGGGGACAGCCCACTACTTACAAATGACTTCTGAAGCAAGGAACAGTCTGATGGGTCTGACACTACAAGGAGACAGGGCCATAAATAAACTGCACTGCAGGACACCAGTGACAACAGTTGGTGCCAGCAGAGAATTGGTGTTGGTGGGGGATGCCACACCTCTGGGTGACCACAAGTGAAGTATTCTTTGGAAAATCACACTTCGGTTTTCTCCCTATCTTGCAGCCACTCTCTCCCCATGTTGTCATATGATATTTTCTTTGTGGTCTCTATGCCCAAATATCCTCTTCCTAGGACCCTAGTCATACTGGCTGAGAGCAACCATAGTGACCTCAGTTCAGCTTAGTCACTTCTTTAAAGACATGATCTCTTAATAAAGACACATGCTGAGGCACTAGGGGCATGGAACTCAGCAATGTGGCACACAAGTCAGCCCGTAACAACAACAAAAAGTAAAATACTTGGAATATGATGAATAAAAATGTAATACTAAAAACTGATTTTTAAACACTGATGTGAAATTATAAGATCCATGTCCAGCATTCACCGACAAACCCATCTGCCATCCGCTTGTGTCACAAGGCAGACGTAGCATTCAGCATGGGCTGTACTCCTTGGCAAGTGTCTTTGTGCTGCAAGCAACCTGCTCAACTGCATTCAAAGGTCCTGGGACTGCTGATCAAAAGTGAGGAGAGAACTGTGAGTACACCCATAAAAGACGCATTCATATGCAGCTGATAGGAGTTGTATGATACACTCATATGCAGCTATGAGGGAATCTGCACGCACTGGTGGCCCAGATGACACGCTGCTGGCACTCCTAAAATGCAGATGCAGGTACAAGAAGCCAGCCTTGAGAAGTAGCCTAAGTGGTAAAAATTAAAGAGCACCAGGGGCAAAGTGTGTCACAGGCACGAGATATCCAGAAACAACAGGAATCTGGGGTAGCAGTGCCGGGCCAGAGAGAGGAGCACAGCAGTCCTAAAGAGAAGTGAGCGTGAGACCAATGCTAGGGGAGAGAAGAACCCACACGACACATTCCTGGTCTCAGGGCTGCAGAAACGCACGGGTACCCCATGTAAATGGAGGGAGGACAGAAGAGGTCCCAAGAAAGGTCCCAAGATCTGGTCTTTGACAGAAAGCAAAGCAGAAAGATGATAGTTCCCAGAACACAGTGCCCCTTGCGCGCTACCGGGTAAAAACATTCAGCCTTGCTCAGGTTCATTCAAAAGCCCCCTGTACCTGAGGCCCCCACAAGCCAGAGGATACCTGGTGTTTTCTGTGGCCAAACCAGGAGCACCAAATTCAGACCTGGCTGGCAGTTCCTCTGGGCTGTCACGTCAAGCTCAGGTGGCGGAGGGAGGACAGAGGCACAGGCCAAAGGGGCCTGTGGATTTGAGTAAAAGGGCTGGCACTAGCTTTGCCACCACACATTGCACACACTGTACCCCAGATCAGCTCTATACACATCCTACTGTCAGCACAAACCCCACCAACACTTACACACCAGACCCACCCACCTGTACTATGAATACTGCTATACCCCATGCATACACCTATACCCGCAGAAGTGTCTTCACCTACACAGACACACAAATAATCCCCCACGTACATCCACAACCCTCCAGAACACAGGCTCACAGACACACACATCCAACACACACCTCCCTCAGAAATATACTCCACCCTGGGCCAGGGATATAGCTCAGTGGTTCCGGCACCTGTCTTGCAAGCACAAGGACCCAGGTTTGATCCCCGGTAACCGCATAACAATACTGGGCGTGGAGACTCACCCCAGCAGCAACCAGTACCACATACTACAGTGCCAGGCGTGGTGGCTCACGCCTGTAATCCCAGCACTCGGGAGGCAGAGGCAGGAGGATTGCTGTGATGTGAGTTGGAGGTTGAGCTCAGGGCCAGCCTGAACCACAAAGCGAGACCCTATCTCAAAAAACCTTAAAAAAAAAAAAAAAAGAAATATACTCCACCCTCTCACACACCTGGACACACACCTCACTACATTGCCACACACACCAGCATCCCTACAGACATTACTGCCCATGAGACTTATGTATACTCCCTACTTTGTACACACTCTGCACAGATGCATACCCCACAAGTACCTCCCAGTCACATGCGTCATGGTCACACCTCACATGTGAACAACTCTGAGAAAAGCTGGCCACTCCAGTCTCATTCACCAAAATGACCAGTGGACTCCTGGTCATTTGAGATTTCCGATGGTAAATTTAGACTTTCAAAATCAAATACTCAAAAGCATCAGGGATCCTCTGGCCCATGCTGAATGCTATGTCTGGTGAGACAAGCAGATGGCAAATGGGCTTGTGGTAGCTCAGAGGGCTTATTCTAGCCTAAAGCCGATGGTAGGCAGAGTTGGCCCAGCCTCCATTAACTCTGGGAGTTCCCTCAACCTGACTTCTTCACACCTAGGTGTGCCTACCACACCCACAAATGCCACAGGTCCCTATCAAGTATATACACCCTCAGGTACCCCTAGGATCCCTCCTTGGGTACACATTCCAGGTCCCTGGAGGGAGGGAGGTGTGAGGTATAAGGCAGACAGCCACAGCACTGCTGGCCAGATGCCCCGTGACAGCAGCAGTAACTTTCCAGGCCCTCCCCCTATAACAGGGAGAGACAGCTGCACCCTGAGGCCATGAAACATTCATCTCCCATAGCCAGATCCCTTACCCTGTGCTCACTGCGACCTGACCCTGGCCTAACTGCCTCCCCGAAGGACTCTCCCTGGGGATGGCCGGAGCAAGCCAGGAGGCAGACATGACTCTGTCATGCTCCCCTCCTCCATGCACTCTCTCTCCCTCCCTCCCTGTCACTACCCAAGTTTGAGCCACCAGCAGGCAGGCTCGCCAGGTTCAGTCTGTGCCTCATCCTCTCCCCAAACCCAACCCTGAGTCCACCCTTGACAGAGACCCAGCATGGGGATCAAGGTGTGACCCCGACCCTCGAGTATTTTACTCTCCACCCCACCTAGGGTTGTAGGGAGTAAAGCTACTCGCATGCTCAGTCGTGCAACCTCCACCACTACCCTCTCCTGGCACTTGGACCCTAAAGCCAGTCCAGGGATCCTTCCTCCACCTGTGGAAGGGACACTTGAAAGAACTCAGGCCAGGAGCACCGGCTGCCCATCCCTGGGGGCAAGGTAGGGGCTCCCAGGGGTCTCTCTGTACCGTAGTGGCTGGCTTGGGCTCTGGCCCTGCCCCTGGCTGGCTTCCGGGCTAGGTCCTTCCAGGGATGCTTCTGGAGTTGCATCTTCTTCTGGGGCCTGCAGCCATCGAAGCTCCTCAGGCTGCAGGGCCTGGTACCAGGGTGGGGGGCCACCTTCAGGCCCTAGCACAGGGCTTGCAGCCTCGTGATCTGCCCCACAGGACCCTCTGACCCCTGGCTTGCCCATGGCCCCTGGGAGCTGCAGGAAGCGCTGCATGGTGCACCAGGTTCTGCCCCAGGACTGAGACCGAGGTGGCCAGGGAGCTGGGGCTGTCTGTGCCTGTCACCAGACAGCCTGTCCCTGAAACTCAGTAACCAGACACTGGCCAGGAGGGAGGCTCTGGTTTCCTCTTCGCTGCTCAGAGACAAGGCTGCGTGAGGGACAAAGGGCGGGGAATGGCATCAAGCCTACTCTAATCTCTGGGTAGAGGACTGGGTCAGCAGAGCTGGCGGAGCCAGAGGGAAGAATGCCCTCTTCACCTCCGACCCCACAGCTACAGCTGGACGTTGGCTTCTTCCTACAGCTCTTTACAAGAAGCCTCTTCCGTTCCTGCTCACTCAGACCCCAAGCGTCTTGAGCTCATCTGCCTTTCCAGAGCCAGTTCTTTTCTGGTTTTTGAGACAGGGTCTCACTGAGCTATCCAGGCTGGGCTCAAACTTGCAATGTTCCTGCCTCAGCCTCCCAGAATGCTGGGATTAATGGCATTTGATGTCTTCCTTCTTTGCAGCTTTTTATTTCTGCATCCTCCCTACCAGGCCTGAAGGTCCACCCTCTGACTGACCTGCTTGAGGTGGTTGGGTTTATTCATCACAGAGGCACTCGAGGCCCTGCCCCACAGCCATGTCCTTGTTCTTATCGCAGTTCTTCAGTGGAAATCCCCTGCCCAGACTCACACATCTGCCTCTAGGCTCCTAGGCTCTGCTCTTCCTCCTCCCTCCTGCAGAGCTGGTCTTCCTTTTACCCACTTCTCACCCAGCTCTCTACCCTCCCTGTACCAGGCTAACTAGCTCTTTCCCATCAGCAGGTAAACTTGTCTTGGCCTTTCTCATCTTAGTAACAACGGGAAAATAAACTTCTCCTTGAACAGATGATCTCCAACCAAGTCTTTGCTTTATAGTCACATTTTTCAAAAGCAAAATTTCCAACTCCTGTGTTTTATTTATTCACCTCTCACTTGCTCCTTCATTTACTTCACCTTGGCTTTAGATGCTGATTTGGAATTTAGGACTGAAGGATCATGGTCTCTGCAGTCTACATTGCTCAGCTAAAAACACACAGGGATAAATGATTAGATATGGCAAGTGGGTAAACATCAGGGATGGCTGAGTGTAGATGAGTGACACATTTGCATTCATTCCTGTATTTAATCAATTCTTCTGAATGTTTAAAGTCATTCATAATCAAATGCTAGGAGAGATAATCTAGCTCATTTTACTTTGACAGAGTTGGTTTCTCAGGGCAGGAGGTGGGCAGTGGGTGGGAAGTTGACCTTTGTGTATCCAGTCATCTTAAATTTTTGTGACTTCAGCTTAGTGGGCACCACTACTACTGACCATTCCTTCCTGCTTACAATTCCACCATATTTTCTTTCTTTTTTGCATCACACCTTCTTGGGTAACTTTCAACACTCCTCTGGTTTCTCAAGGTTAATGTCTTTAGGGTTCAGAGTTGTGTCCTGTCTGAACTCATTTTGCACATTCTCTTTGGATTATCTTTACTGTTTTGTGTGGCTTTAGTTAACAAGTATACGTTAATTTCCTCATTCCTCTCCTGGAATTTAAATCCTTGTAATATCCTTATAATATCTACTAAACTTGAACATCCTTCTGCTTACAATTGCATCGTGTCCAAAGCTGGGCTCAACATAACCTTCCCCCAAAGTTGCCTGTAACATCGTTATTTTCAATTACACTGAACAGACCTCCATTTACCCAACTACAAGACCTAGAAGCTGCATACTCCCATCAGCCATCTCTGGCTCTATCCAGTTCCTTCTAATCTTTCACAGTCCAGCCTGTGATCCTTCTAAATCCAAACCTGATGTTCACACCTGCTTAACCTCTCCTGTCGTTTCTGGTCACTCCAGTGATGTGCACAGACCATAGCGTAGGAACCCCTACAAACCTAGGACTTCACTCTCCTTCATTTCTGCCTTGGTCACACGTGTCCTCCTCTGTCCTCTGCCCTGAACACCCCTCAGCCTCCATTCTCCCTCCACTGACAGCTTCAACCTGCGCCCCTCTAGAGAAGCAGGAAGTCAAGGACGGTCTCACATTCACAGCTGTATTCACAGATCAGCGTGGGGCCTTTAATAGACTGGAATAAACAGATGAAGGAAAGGAAGCACTGGTGGGGGTAGTTAGGGCGCGGCTGGGCTGCAAGGGCCTGGCGTGGGTGGGGGGCAGGGATGGGAGGTGGAGCATTATGAATTGGCGGAGAAGCCAGGCCAGGGCGCCGCTGCGCCTCCTTCACCGCCGCTGTGACCCCGCCCCCACGCCCTGGGATTTGGGGTACTCTCTGGAGCCAGTCTGCCAGCGGGAAGGCCAGGCAGCTGTCAACCAGAAGACAAGGAGACCCTGGACGGGTTGGGTGGTGGCTCCGACTCTCCACCCCCACCCCCGGGTCAGGCCCTCGGGGCAGCAGGGGGCGCTGCGCAGCTCCGGGCGCTGTCCATGGTGCCCGCCGCCCGTGCTCACCGCTTGTAGTCGGAGGAGAAGATGCCGCCGCTGGCCGGGTCGTGGCCATACTCAGGCTCCCCGGGGCCAGCGGAGCCGCCCTTGTCTTCGCTGTAGGCAGGGGCGGCTGACATGGCGCAGCCGAGGCAGGGCCGGGGCGGGGGTCCTGGGCCGAAGCGGAGGGCGCGGAACGCGTGAGGGTCCCGGGCGGAGGCGGAAGGCGCCGCCTGCTCTGCAAGTCGCACTGGCGGCGGCTGCGCGCGGATTTAGACCGAGGCAAGAGCTGAGGTTCTTAAAGGCGCCGGCGCCCGGAGCGCACGCGTGCAGCAGCGGCCCCGCCCCGTCCCCCAGAAACCCCTTCCTGAGAAATAGGTTCCTGCCCTCTAAAGGGACTTGGTGTTCCTCCAGGTCTGAGGACGCCGACCTCCATCCTGGGCGCTGGCCTGGGCGCGATGGTCACATAGTGGAGGAGAAGTGGGGAAGAAGTTAGAGAGAATGGTGAGCCTCCTAATGATGCTTAGGAAATATTTTAATGATCTTTTCTGAAGGCATTTCCCAGGAGGACCCAAAGTCAGCCTTAGACCATGGTTAGGTCTAGATCCTGCGACACCTGGAAAGGAAGAAAGAGACCGGGTCAGGGTGGGCGTGAGGCGAGGACTTCTGGCTGATGTGATGCGCTCAGATAGCGCCAAAGGCCCGAGGTTTGCCAAAGCCCAAATGAGGCAGGCCTCGAGCAGAGCAGAGCAGTCACCAGGGCTGGGGAAGGTGTGGAATCCTGTTAGGCTGGAGAACTGGGGGCTCGAGTCTCTTGTTTGAGCTAGAGGAGTGTAAGAGCCCCTTGTTTTTGGTCTGGGGATGGAGTTTCAATCCATGGAGTGGGATCTTGAAGTCTCCATGGCCAGAACTGGTGGGCCTGGCTGGCACTGGGTGGGCCTAACCTCAGTAGGTTCTGTTCTAAGCATGCTAATGATGGGGCTGGCCGAGGACCTAGCTTGAACATTGGCAAGACGAAGGCAGTGTCTGTGGCAGAATCCTGCAAGCTGAGGAATGTCCAGAGGGCTTTAGTAGGGGAAGACCCTCAAGTGGGCCAGCTGTCTGGTTCTGGGGGATCTGGACCAGGCAGAGCAAAGCACATCTTGAGGTTAAGGAATGTGGCTGGGGTGGAGTGCTGTGGGAAGGCTCGAGTACAGGAGGGTGCTTGTTAGTGGGGTGGGGCTCTGTGGGGCAGCACTCACCAAGCCAGGGCTCCTGTCCAGGCCCAGCAAGCGCAGTGCAAAGTGCACGCAGTTGTAGTCCGTGGGGTGATACGCAGGAGGGTCCATGTTCATGGCCTCGCGCACGCGGCGCTCCAGCCACAAGTGGTCCACGCCACCACGTCTTCGCAGCACGCACCACAGTGGGCGGGACCGCAGCAGCTGTCTGTGCCCCTGTTTGCACACCACACCCTCCCAGGGGCCCCAAAATGCGTTCAGCCCACCGCCACCTGGAGACCTGCCTGTGCGGATAACCAGCAGGGCACAGATCAGAGCCAGCCGGGGCCCTGGGCTTGGTGACCCTGAACCCCTCTGCCCCGGTTTCCTGTTCCTTACATTCTCAAGGGCTCCCCAAACATCCTGCTCCTCTGAGATTCCCCAGGGGCACATATTTGTATCCTGGTATAACCCACCCATCGGTGGTCCCCTGGAGTTAGTGCTTCTACCCAGGCCTCACCCTCGAAGTGGATGATCTCCCCTTGGCCGCAGTACACGCCCACGTGGGCCCCGCACCAGCGTCCTATGGGGGTGAGCAGCCGGAACAGGAAGAGGTCTCCAGGCTCAGGCTCGCTTGCCTCCAACTCCACAGCCTCAAAGTGCTGACCAAGGAAGGCCTCAGACAGGAAGAATTTAATGGTGCTGCCTGCTCCAGTCAGGGACTGGGAGGAAAGAGAGACAGGACTGTAGGGTGTCTGTGCAGACTGGGATGAGGGAAGGAGCTGGGTCCCCCTCTGATCATGGCTCAGGTTTCAGGGAGACCAGACTTGGGCCCCGCACCTGTCTCCTTGTCCTCAAGGGACTGAAGGCCTGAACATTACAGATACATGCTACACCGAGCCTCCCCTGAGAACCCCTCAGATCCTGGCAGTGGGCCCTGCTTCACATGCACCCTGCTGTGGAGGCCTCTTTCCCCAACCATCTTCCATCTTGCCACTTCTGGAAGCAGCACTGGTCCAGGGTGTCAGCTAGTACCTGGGTTGAACAGAAGACCTTGAAGAGACAGGAAATCCTAAGTGAGTTGGGGCCCCTCCTCCCATGTCCAACAACCTGGACAGCAAACATCATGCCTATAAGATGGCCACAGTATCCTCATTTTTAGGATAAAGTTGTGGGGTCCCCTGAGGCTAAACAATGCCAGCTCCATAAAGGAAGTACAAGGCAGCACGTAAACAGCGGCCCCTCCGGGGCCACAGTGATTAAAGGAAAACAAATAGACAAAGACTACCCCCTATGGGGCTGGTTTGGGGAGGTTGAAAACAAGGAAGTGGGGCTGTATATAAGGGCTGAGAGCGCAGGCAATAAAGGCTTCTCCACCATTTCGTCTCCTCGTGATGACCCCCGCCCGTGGTTTGATATCAGATGAGTAGCCCTCGGGAACAGGACCCGACATAAAGTGAGGAGATAGTCATGTTAGCGTAGGTTCCCCGTCTTCACAGAGAATGGAGGGCTTTGGGGACTTAGAATGATGGTCCCATTGTCTAGACTGTGCCTAAGCTTTTCCAGGCCTCAAGGCCTGGGTAAGGAGCTGGAGATAGGACCTACTTGGCCACCAAGCCTTATCATGCTGATAAGCCCCACAGGAGGAAGTGTTTCACAACCATGTGCTTTTTTTGTGGAAAGCAAGAAGACAGTTGACTCCAGCAGACCTAACTTGTGTGAGAAGGGCTTGAATACAAAGGAAGAACTTCCTAGGACCACACAGCAAAATGCCAGCTACTATACCGCTCTCATTCTTCACACATGCACACCCGGCCCAACCAGTGTCCTCTGCTTCTCACTAAGTGAGTCTCATTTTCTGACTGGGAGATGTGGCACAATCAGGTAACCAGTGCATCCCATTCTATCTGTGACTTCCCATGTTACCAAGCTGAAACCTAGGAAACGTGGACAGTTGGTGGCTCTAGGCTCAGGTCTTCCCCCTTTCCATCTCCCTTGGCCTCAGAAGGCTGCAGGGAGGATCCATCCCATGAACAGTCCTCTAGTCTTAAGTCATTCTGACCAAAGACCACATAGGAGGGTGCCTTTCTTCCTGAGGCCATTGATCCCATATCCGTTGGGTCAAATAGGGTGAAGGACTGCCCCGGCCCCACTGAGGCAGCAGTGCCCTGCCGGGAAGAAGATGAGAGGACTTGAGGACTTCACTCCAATTACCTGGGATGTGAAACTCATCTACAGAGAGAAAAAAAGAAAAATCCAGCCATCACCACCTGGCCTCCTTGCCTATGTCCCCCCCATCAGGTGGGCAATATGTCTGTTGCCATGGGAGTACTTGGTTGTGTGTTCATTTGTACACCCACAGTCTGCACAGGAATACTGTCACAGGCTGAGAGACTTCTAGTCCTAGCTATGTTACCACTTTATATGGAATATCATCTCTCTGGGCCTCAACTCCTCATGTGTGAAGTAGGGCAGTAGGGTCAGAGGCTGGGGCCCGTGTGAAGCTCTGAGAACACTCTGTGAGCCGGACAAGGCAAGAGGCCAGGTCTGTTGATCTCCAGTCTGCTCTTGAGTACCAAGGGGAGAGGTGGGGAGAATACATCTTTCTCAGCTCAGAGGAGAAGAACAATGGGCCCTTAGAGACTGATGGCCTCCCTCCGACCCTTTCCCCAGAGCTCAGAGGGAATCACCCAGGTGGAAAGTCCCCATGAGCAGCACCTTGCCCTGACTCTCCTGAATGTTCCCAGTGGGGGTGGGGTGGGTGGGCACTTTGGCCATTGACAGGCCTCAGGACTTGAGTCAAGATGCCCCTTAGGTAATTTACAAAAGGAGCAAAAACATCAGAACTGCAATTATATTAATTTACCTGTATTTCAGATATGAATGTCAAGGGAAAGATTAAAATATAATCTATGTTGAAAAAAAGATGTTCCTTAAGATAGAGGCTTTAAGTCCACACATGAGCCCAGCATGACCATAGCATTTACTGCCAGTAATGGCTAAAGCCTTGCTTAGTCCTGACGACAATGACATGAAGGTGATACTGCTGTTATCACTCTCATTTTTCAGACAGGGAAACTGAGGCTTGAGAAAATTGCTAAGGTTACAAGTCAACAGGTGGCAGAGCCTGTATTCAAGCTGAGGTGGGTTGGCTCCTTAGCTGCTATACAGGACCGCCAACCTTGTACTGCTGGCACAGGCCTACCGCTGTAAGCACTGACCCTGTGTCCTTCCTGATCTGCAGAAAGTCATTTTTCCATTTGTCTTTCACTCAGCTAAACCATTTCCTTCCTAAGAAAGGATAGGGAACAAGGCCCTGGAGCTGTAAGACCCAGGGAGTGTCCCAATCTTGTCCCTAACTGATAGCTGCCCATTCCAATGGGCATCTCTGCTTGGGGGACCTGAACTGTCTCTCCTTGACTAAGACTTCCAGGAGAATAGAGTTGTGGGAGTGAAAGGCGGTTTCTCTGGGAGCCAGTGCCCTATCTGTTCCAGGAAGGGTCCTTGCAGGACCTCCACCCAGTAGGGTCCTGTCCATGTCCCCTGTGGGGCTGGCAGCCTTTGACTACAGTCTGACCTTAGCTTCCATCTCTTGTCCTCACCCTTCAACCCAGGATCATAGAAAGCAACACTTTGAGGTGAGGCCTTCCAGCCAACATCCCACCTTCAGCTAACACCCCACCTTCAGCAAACACAAGGCCAGGGATCTCTGCTGATGAGGAGGAGGCAGTGCACCTGCTATGGCTCTTTCCTCCTGAGGACTCTGATCCCACATCTGCATCTGAGCCCCCAGCCCAAGCAGCTCACCTTGTAGTGGCCCGATCCACACCTTGCGAGATGTTCTTCTGTGGCCTCAGCAAGGAAAGCAAGCTGTCTGTCCCTCTGGCAGATAAAGCAGCCAAGCAGGAAGGCCTGGGGCCTTGTTGTAGGCATCACTGCCCAACCCGGTCTGGTGACTGCACCTCCTTCCTGGGGGGCCGGTCCAGGTGGGTAGCTGGTGCCTGCTTTCCCCCATCCTGGAGTTGAACCCTACCCTAATCCTCCCAATACTATTCTTCACCCTTCACTGGCCTCCAGGTGCTCCAATGCCTCACAGGCAGCCCGCAGAGGTTGGAGCGGTATGTTCCTTTATTCTCCTGTTTTTGTCTATTTTTTTTTACATGTATGAAGGGTTTTTAAGAATTAAATTTTAATTATATTTTGATATTTAATTATACCTCTTTATTAGTGGTTCTCTAGAGCTTAAAATGTAAGTACTTAACTCTTCACAGTCTTCTTACAGATAATAGTGTATAACTGACAAAGTATAGAAGCTTTGTGATAACACAGACACAGGTCCATTTGCCACAATCCTCTAGACATCTTCTATGCTAAATCTGTCATATGCATTGTGTCTATAACATCAAAGTAATGTCACAAATTTTGCTTTAAGCTTTTCTGTATGTTTTAAAGGAAAAAGTTTTAAGTATTTACCATTCCAATCCTCTTCACTAATTTTAGATGGTCTAAAATTTTCTGATACCATTTCCCTTTAGACTGAAGTATTTCTTGTGGTGCAGAATGGCTGATGATAAATTATTTTTTTATCAGAAAATATCTCCATCTTACCTTCATCCTGTAAGACATACAGTTCCATATTAATATTGTTCTTATTGCTTCTTAAAGTGTTTTTCCACTCAGCCTCGACTTCATGGATCCAGGTGAGAGGTCAGTAACTCAATTGTTGTTCTCTATTCATTGCCATGTGTGATCTTTGGCTGCTTTCAAGCTTTTCTCTTTATCTTGCTTCCAACAGTTTGCTTACAGTGTGCCTAGTACTGGTTTTCTTCATAATGATCTTGTTGTGGTTCACTGAGACTTTTTTTTTTTTAAGTCTTACTATTACTTTCTTTTAGAGACATTTCTTACAGTACTGAGGATTGAACTTTGGGTCTCACACACTGGCCATAGCTCTCTACCATTCAACCTACACCCCCAGCACTTCTAGTTTTTAATTTCAGAACACAATCTCACTAAATCGCTTAGAATGACCATGTAATTGCAATCTCCTGCCGCAGTCTCCGCAGTAGCTGGGACCTCAGGCATGGACTCCCCCCAATGCCCAGTTTCTTTAACTCACGCACTGAGGCCTGTGCAGAAGGTGGTGCCTAAGGAGGTGATAAGATCACAAGGACAAAAATTTCATCAATGAATTAACACATCGAAGAGTTCATAACTGAAAGGGTGTTGAAGGTGGGCCTAGCTGGAGGCAGTGAGTCCCTGGGGGTATAATCAGAGGGATGTTTCTTGTCCTCAGCCCTGCCTGGCCTTGCTGGTTTCTGTTTGCCATGAGGTGAGCAGCTTGCCTCTGTGCATGCTTCCAGCTAACCGTGGACTGAAAACTCTGAGACCATGAGCTCACTTTCCTCTTTTAAGTTTTTGTCTTTGTGTGTGGTATTTTTTAAGTACTGGGATTGAGCCCCAGGAACAGGAAGCTACATCTCCAGCTCATTTGACTTTTTTAGACAAGGTTTCATTTTCCTAGGTAGCTGAGGTTACAAGCATGTGCTATGTGCCCAGCTTTTAACCTGTTTTCTCAGGTATTCTGTAACAGCTATGTAAGTATGATTAACACGGAAAACTGGAGCTGAGCCGGGTCAGTGCTGTCACAATACCTGACAATGTATGTGGTGCAGAGGCCTTTGAGTTCAGTCTGTGGCAAGAATTTGCAAGGTGGCCATATGGGCCAGCCCTAGAACAGTAGCAGGAACCTGTCATGCACGTTACTGTGTTTTTAAGATAAAAGATGTTAATGTATGAATTTTTAAAACTAAAATATCAGTATCCAGGTTTAATATTTATTTATTTATTGAGAAAGAGTCTTGCTGTGACTTTAAATTCATGATGATTCTCCTGCCTCAGCCTCCCCAGTGCAGGGATTATAGGCCTGCTGTCCTATGCCTGCCTAGTATTCAGGTTTAACTGCAGTGTCTGCACTTTGCAATAAATAAGTGGGCTTTGGGCTGAAGGTTGGTATTTGGTTTCTAAAAGTTTTACCATCTTGCTCTAGAATGTTGCAAGATGAGTTTAAAGGGCAGTTCTGAGAGCAGTGTAGACAGTAAAGCCTGTACTAACCAGGTTTCAGATGGAAATGGGGCTTCCGATGGAAATGTGGTTTTTGTTGGAAACAGGACTAGAGATCATTTTTGTTACATTCTGGCAAACAGTTTATTTACATACTGTCCATGCTCTAAAACTGTAGAGGCTGAGTTTAAAGGTGAGGGACTATTTAATCTGACAGAGGTCCTCAGCTCTGCTGGGTGGCACAACCAAGTTTAACTGAGGCGCTATCACCATACGTCATGTAACGGCCCTCATTTTGTACTATTAGCAGATCTGAATATTTAACATATCTTAATTCTTATACATGGCTAGAATAATCATGATGAAAAATATACAGATGAATATAGTCTTCTTTCAGAAATATAAATAAGCAAGACATGAAAATAGGCAAGTTTCCACTAAATAAATGAAAAATTAAAAAAATTTTCCTTTCCATATTATCTGAAGGGAAATTAACATTTTAAACAACACTCAAGTTTATTAAGTAAATTAAAAAACTATTACAAAATGTTTAACAGTCATCAGCTCAAGGTTTATGTTTCAACCAAATTTTGCGTAGAACTGAACTTTCAAATCTGCTCACACCTGCTGAATTGATTTTACTCTGGATTCTAAGATGTCAATTTCTTTTTTTTTTTTTAGGTTTTTTGGAGACAGGGTCTCGCTTTGTGGTTCAGGCTGGCCCTCAGCTCAGCCTCAAACTCACATCACAATCCTCCTGCCTCTGCCTCCCGAGTGCTGGGATTACAGGCATGAGCCACCACGCCTGGCACTGTGGTATGTGGTACTGGTTGCTGCTGGGTGTGAGTCTCCACACCCAGTATTGTGATGTGGTTACCGGGGAATCGAACCGGGTCCTTGCGCTTGTGAGACAGGCGCCGGAACCACTGAGCTAACTCCCTGGCCCAAGATGTCAATTTCTTTTTGCAACTGTATCTTGGCTGCTAACATTTCTTGTATTTCTTCTTGAGAATGGCTAATGAAAACATCACCAATGTGATAAAGTATCATTAAGCTGTCATCATTTGCGAGCATGATGTCACTGCAGGCATCTTCTAAATTCTGCAGTTGTTTCTTTTCTACTTCTGTTTCTTCTGTTAGCTCTCTGACTCTACTCATATTCCGTATAAATTCGTTTACCTTTTGTCAATCTTCAAAAGTAACACTGACATCTTCTGCAAGTGCCTTCTTCATGGCAGCCACTATCTTGGGTGGCATTGGATGTTTACAGTATTTCATTAGATTGAAATCTGAAGGGAAGGGGCTTTATATGTTACAGGGAGAATGAGTTCCACACTGTGGTCCCCTGAGAAGAAGGTTTCTAAGTCAGAAATTTTGCAATTAGATATGTATTTGAAAGAATAACTAGTAGCCAGTGTAAAAGGTAGGTAATGGAAACCAGCAAAACAGGGCTTTTTTGAGTGGCTACATGAGGACAAATGAATAATTACA
>PVIR01031414.1:0-19462 GCA_004026965.1 Petromus typicus
AGGAGTCACTACTAAAAAGATAATAATAGCTATGTATATAGCGCACATAATCTGACTAGTATAGTATAAAAATTCACAAACATACAGATCCACTTTAAGGAATATGTGTTAGAAACTATTCTTTCATCTACAAATATTTATAAAGCATGTCACTATAACACTTTACCAGAAAGTTTAAATGCAAAGAAATACCCTACGGAATTCCTGTTCTAAAATTAACTTCTTAGAAAAAGAATAGCCATGTTAAAACACTCAGAAAAAGCAGCATATGTGTAGTGTTAGGGCATTTGTCCTACTATTTAAAAAATGCTACAGATTAGATAACTCATAAACAACAGAAGTCTATTTGTTCTGGAGGCTAGGAAGGTCCAAATCAAGGAACCACCAGCAGGTCTAGTGTCCGGGCAGTGCCACTCTCTCTGCTTCAAGAATGTTCCTCGTTTCTGTGTCCTCCAGAAGGGCAAATGCTGTGTGCTCACATAGCAGAAGATAAAAAGAGTTTTAAACTAACCGCCTCTATTCCTCTCCTAAGGTGCTAATCCATTCATGAACACGGGACGAGCACGACAGTTACTGCCCCAAAGGCCCACATCTCCATTCGGTCACAACAGGGACCGCATTTCAACATGAATTTTGCAGGAGACACATTCAAATCAAAGCTTGTGTCACATGCCCTGACAAGGAGATACAGGAATTTAGAGGAAAATGAAAAAGGCAACCAGAATTCATTTTTAAACTTCAAAATCAAACCCCAGATTTCATGTACAAGCATACAGTTTAGCTGTGAATCTTTACATTTTGAACTCATAGAAAGCAAATGGAACACATGTAAGTTGATGGAGTGAAAAGAAGAAAATTGTATATCCATGTAAAGTAGGGTGGTTTAAAAAAAAAAGCTCCTATAAGTACAAACAAAAAGCAAGTGAAACCAAGAAAACCAGACAGAGAAAATCATGATAATGCAGAAAGGAACAGGAGAAATAAGGAACTAACAGTGGCAAGTCTCAAAAATTACCAAACTCATTCCTAGGAAAAAAGGCTGGGGGCTAAATATACAAAAAAGTATAGTTAAAAACAGAAAGTAAAAGAAAACAATGTGATTTGAAAGAAATATACATGTGGGGCAACCCATTTAGGACCCTTCCTGTCTCTCAGGAGCTATTCTTCTTCCCTGTTCCTACTCCCCAATAAGTTTTCTTATTCTTAACTTTAGAATTAATTCCTTAGAATTCATGCTTCAACTTTGGGAAACATGAACTCAGCATATCTGACATCTAGCATGTTGAGAACTCCAACTGTTCCCCTATATCATTTTGGAGTTTCACTAAGATCATTTGATGGAGAGGCTGCCAAATTCCAAGTAATTGTGCAGATGATAGAACCAATGACAAATGTGCTAGACTCCCTTTCACTGGGATCCACAAGACCAACCTTGGAAAGAAAGTTCATAACTGCCAACTTACAACAATGACTTCTATATGAAGCCCAACAGATTAGCCCTCTGCAGAGCACCCCCGACTGCAGTCTCCCCTACATCAACTCCTCTCAGCTTGAAGCAGTTAGATGGAAACTACAACCCTTCTCTCCTAACCACAGTTAGTGACACTTCTTCAGAATGGGAAATGAAATACACAGCTAAGTTAGGTAGAAATATTATAGGCAGTCAGATAAGGCTGAGCCCATGAAGTCAGTACAGAGGATAAAATGCTGCACTTAGATAGATCACTGGGGTGAACCATCCTCTTCCATCCTAAGACTACCAAGACAAGAAGATTTAAGACTAACAATACAGGTTATCTGCCAAAATTAATGATGTCATCACATGCCCTTGTAACTACTGGGTCAATATTACCTAAGCAACTATACTTATAATCTTACTGTCTTATTGTTTGATTACAGTTTTTTACTCATGTTGTCCATCCCTCAAGACTTTGCTCTATAAAACTATAAGAAGTGGGCTGATTGGCGACCCATTTGGGTCTCTTCCTGTCTCTCAGAAGCTTTTTTTTTTTTCCTAGTTTTGAGACAGGGACACACTTTGTAGTTCAGGCTGGCCCTGAACTCACAGCAATGCCCCTGCCTCTGCCTCCTGAGTGCTGGGATTACAGGTGTGAACCACCACACCCAGACTCTCAGGAGATATTCTTATTCCCCATTCCTATTACCTAATAAATTTTCCTACTCAAAAAATATACACATGTACAGAAAATATACAAAAAACAAGTGAAAATTACAAAACAAAGTCCAACTCCCTCCCAGTTCACAATAGATAAATTTTTAAAAGTGTGCCTGAAATACTAAATTAACGATGATAATAAAAGAATGGGAAAAGTTACCAAGAAAAGACTGTTCAGGGGCATAATATCAGATGACCTAGAACTCAGATCAATAAACACAAAGCAAGTAAATCTTTATATCATCAAGTATATAATATACAACAAACACAAAATGGTTAATATCCACAATAGCAATTGCCATACATTAATATCAGAGCATACAAGAATAGGCAGGAATATATTACCACTTTATTATTTTATTATTTTCATTCAACCTTCAGAGAAAGATAAAATACAAAAAATACCATAAGACCTAAAAATACAAACAATAAAGTAGATGTGTATATATATATATATATATATATATATATGTATATATATATATTTGTATATATGTACATATTTACCAAGTATATGTACTTAATTTCATGATATTTAATGTTTTACTTTCTTTTCAAATACCTAGGCAACATTCATGAAAATTAAACAATAATGAAAACTTCAGTATTTTTTTAAAAGCAGAAATATCTACAACATGCCTTGCACCCTATAATAAAACCAAAAACTCATAACAAACTTAGAAAAAAAAAAAAAAGAACTTTTACATAGCAAACTTATGATCCTTATTTAACACTCAGATACATTTAAAAATTAGGATAATTAGCAGACTGAATCAACAAATGGGATTTCATCCTATTAAAAAGCTTCTGCACAGTAAGAGAAACTACTGGCAGAGTGAAAAGACAACCAGCAATATGGGAAAAAAAAAATTGTCAGCTGTTTCTCAGGCAAAGGGCTACTATCTAGAATATATAAGGAGCTTAAAAAATCAGTCTCCCAAATTTAAAGATCCAATTCAAAAATGGGCATCTGAGAGCCGGGGAGTTAGCTCAGTGGTTCCGGCGCCTGTCTTGCAAGCGCAAGGGCCCGGGTTCGATTCCCCGGTAACCACATAACAATACTGGGTGTGGAGACCCACACCCAGCAGCAACCAGTACCACATACCACAGTGCCGGGCGTGGTGGCTCACGCCTGTAATCCCAGCACTCGGGAGGCAGAGTAACAATACTGGGCGTGGAGACTCACACCCAGCAGCAACCAGTACCACATACCACAGTGCCGGGCGTGGTGGCTCACGCCTGTAATCCCAGCACTCGGGAGGCAGAGGCAGGAGCATTGTGATGTGAGTTTGAGGCTGAGCTCAGGGCCAGCCTGAACCACAAAGCGAGACCCTGTCTCAAAAAACCTAAAAAAAAAAAAAAGATTTCTAATAAAATGGACTAATCCTGTGCTATAACAAATGATAAGTTTGAGTCATTTATATTCAAATGGATGTTTCTAATAAAATGGACTAATACTGTGCTATAACAAATGATAAGTTTGAGTCATTTATATTCAAATGGATGTACCTTGAGGACATAATCATAAGTGAAATAAATAGGTCCCAGATGTGTAAATATATCTTTTCTCTGGTATGAGAAACTGAAAACATAAACGAGTTCTAGCACGTATGATAGATACTGTAAAATGGAAAATATTCAAAGGTAAAAGGATGTTAGGGGTTAAGGGTTAGGTGGGAAAAAAATGAGATGGCAAAAAAAGGAAACAAAGCTTATGTATGTATAGGGCAGGAATTTGCAGGATGGGCAGGGAAATGGGAAAAAATGAGAATTAAGTCATGTCATATACTGGTACAAATTTTCAGTGTTGATTGTCATCATGATATATATATGAAATGTACCAATAAAATCAATTAATTAAAAAAATTAGGATAACTCAATCATTTTTGCTTTCTCATTTTAAGCTTTTGGTCACAGTGTTTCCTAACAAGCTTATTCAATAGAGGATTGCTTACAACTATTGCACTTCAACATGTTCTCATCAAAGAAATTCTCTTTGGATTATTTCTAACTTCTATTTTCTCAATAAATAAGATCATCAGCTGAAAGAGATGATGGAGAAGAAAGTGTTGGAAAATGTATAAAATATTTAGAAGGTATTGAAAGATAGACCAAGCTTGATTGACAAGGTTCCAGACATCTCAAAAGTCAATTTGGGGTTGGTGATTATGAATTCAAAGTTGGGAAAGAAGCGTGGGCAAAAGAGAATGAAAGACAGTGGGAAGTGATAAGAGGCTCAATGGCCAACAGCATCTGAAAAAATGAAAGTCATAGTGTAAGTATTAGTGTAAGCTGGAAATACTAGTGGACTTGAAAAATAAGATACTGCACTTGAAACAGACACTGTAGGATTTGCTGCTGGTACTAGAATCACAAGTTCAACAGTATGGCAATGAGAATGAATAAATCATGTGGGACAAAAAAACAGATTTTTGTAGAGAAATCAAGAAATTAAGAGGCCAGTATTAAAAGAAGCATTTATGTGGATATTTAAATAATAAAAATAGTTGACTGATATATGCTACACAGAATGATAGTAAGCTAGAAACTAAATTCTTCACAATAGTACAACAGTAAAATGAGAAGGAAAAGATGAACATAAAGTAAGGTAACAAGAGGTAGGGTTTGATAATATAAGATTCAAATGAGGCGGAGCTTTACATCAGAGAAAGAGTTAAGAATAGAGAGGAAAAGGCATTAAAGAGTAAGAAAGAAATATATCCCACTTTCAACCCTGTTCTATCAAGAATATGGAAATGAAAACAGTTGTCCCTTCACAGGACAGTGAGAAGGACAGTCTCCCTGTGAGCACACAATACAGTCTTCTGTTACTACTAATGACATTCTAAATGACTTTTCTCACCAAGACTGTGCAAGGATTCTGAACAAGCTATACACAGTTTAACACAAAACAGCCAAAAACTTGAGCTCAAAACACTGGAAGAGACGGAAAAGGGGTATGTTCTTGACTTTAAGTAGGAAACATAGGGCACGTATTTTTAGAAAAATCAAAACAACCAAAAGATTACTACTGCTTGAAAATGTCATAAATAATTCAAAAAATAAAATGTCATATAAAACAAAAAAGAAAGAGTAAGTATAGTACAGAAATTCTTAGACTGTCCCATCACCTTCACACACCAGGTAATAATCTCCTCTAGAGGTCAACAGACAATACATGGTAAACTTCCTTTCAGGAGTAATACAGAAACAAAGATATAGAAAAAGATTAGAAACAAAACAGTGAAAATTAAAAACTCTGAAATCATGGACTATTTATAAAGAGATTAAATTACTTTCAGGTCTCAGTTCATAAGTGAAATCCAAGGCAATAGCACCATCTATTGAAATTTCTCATACTAAAAATACTTTCAGTTTTTGGCAAATGAGAATAGTATGCAACATTCCCATCATTTGGCCAAGAGAATCAATGTAATTATTAAAGAACAAAACCTAATATAGCTTACATTAAAAATCATTAATTATTGGGTTATAATTTTAATCTCAAATAATTCACCAGTTTAACAAAATCATAAGATTTTATTAAAAACAAAAACTTTCTCAACCAACAAGGAAATTATATTTTTAAGAAACTCACAGATATGGTATTCCTGTATGCTGCTTGTATAACCATATATTGCAGAATATCCAAATATTATGATCATGACAACATCTCTACTATCCAGTTCCATAATATGTGCTGAATGTCCTTCTACAGCATACTGCTGACCATGGCCAAGAACAGTAGGAGTTTTTGTACTCCATGATTGACTATGTATGTTAAAAACCCATAATTCATCTGTGACATTGCCATGATTCGTTTCAATCCTGCCTCCATACATAAAGATGTTTTCCTGTAAATTAAATATATATATATTAATAAAATAGTTATTTTTGCAGTACATATTAACTTAAACCTACATCTATATTTAAACATTACATTTTAATAACTATTCACCACATAGTCTTTATCTATGAAAACTCAGATGGAGAATACACAAAAAATGATTGTTTTATGTACAGAAGGACATCTATACTTCTAAAAAGTTATATTAATATATTTTAAATAGTTGTGTCAACTAACCACATTTTTAATTATTCTACAGACCACGAACAAAAATAATATGAAAATGAAAACTTCAGTAAGTTAATTAAAAATTTTAAAACTTAACAGTACAGTAGTTCTACAAGTAAGAATAATTAAGTGCTTCCATACAAAGGAGAGTAATACAACAAATTGTGGATTAACATGACTCATAGACTTCAATATTTGAATGATCTGAGTCTGAAATCATTACTTTTGAAATTTATTATCAATTTATACTGCTTTGTGCTATTCTTAATTATGATCAAGTATTTTTCATCAAACAGGCAGACCATATTTGCATATCATATAGAATGCATTTTTATTAGTACGTGCTTGCAGTACATGACGTTCACATTTATCTTAGAGAGTAGGTACATATACTTGACATATCTTAATTCTTTTTATTCACCTTCCCCTCTCCAATCTCTTCCTCTGTCTCTAGATTTCCTCCCTTCCTTTGCATTTTTTTCTTAGTACATGTTTTCCAACATATAATGACTACAATCATTGTGACTCATTGGTATATTTATACAACACATCCTAAATACTATTATGTCTCCTCCTCCTGTCCTCTCTGCCCCCTCAGACTCCTGGTCCCCTTCCCATTTGTAAAAGGTCTATTTCACCTATTCTCTTTTTATCAATCCTTTATTTTCCTCTTTACTTGTACCTAGGATTGCTCATATGAGAGAACCCATGCAATTATCTAAGTTTATGTATCTGATTCATTTCACTTAATCTTATGTTCTCAAGATGCATCCATTTTTCTGCAAATGCCCCAAATGTCTCATTCTTTGTAGCTGAATAGTATCCCATTGTATATAGAGGCCATGTTTTCATGTTTCCAAGATTTAGGTATTACAAAGTGTGCCACTATAAACATTGGTATGCATATATCACTATAAAATAATGCATTTACCTCTTTTGGAAAGATATCTAAAAGGGGGAGAGCTGGGCCAAATTTTAAAAGATCTATTTAAGTAAAAACAAATATGCCATGTTTAAGGGTTAGAAGGCTTAACATTAAGATGGCAATATTCTCCAAATCTATGGATTTAACACAATCTCTTTCACAGTCTCTAACCAGCTGACTTCTTTGTCGAAATTGACAAACTGATTCTAAAATTCATGTGGAATTGTAAGAGAGTAAGTACTAACATCAATACAATCTTATTAAAAAAACAATGCTGAAACACACACTTCTTGAGAACTACTACAAAACTAAGGGCAGAGGACAGTCCAGACACAAATCAGTGGAAGAAAAATAACAGTCCAGAAATAAACCAATATATCTGTGGCAGACTGTTTTGGCAAAACTGCCAAGACCAAGTGAAATGCAAAGAATTATCTCTTCAATAAATGGTGCTGGAAAAAGCAGAGAGCAGCATACAAAACAATGAAGATCACCCTTCTTATACTTCATGACCAAACAACTAATAATAATACCTGACAGAATGAAATATAAGATTTAAAGCTACAAAGCTCTCAAAGAAGAAAAAGGGGTTAATCTTTATGACCTAGGATTTGGAAATGGAGTCTTAGATATAACAAAACCCCAGGCAACAAAATGATATTAGATTTCTTTTAAAAAAAACCCAAAAAATCTTCCATCTCAAAGCATATTGTCAAAAAGTGAAAATGACCCAAAGAATGTGATAAAATACTTGTAAATCAAACATTTATTAACAGACTTGAATAAAGACTGCTTACAACTCAATAATATAAGAACAGTCTAATAGTAAAATAGGCATAGAATGTAAATAAGGTATTTCTCCAAAAACAATATATATTGATAACCACATTAAAAGATGTTCAATATCACTAGTTAATAGAAATACGAATCAAACCTTAACACTTCACACTGCCTGGAAATTTAATTAAAAAGACAAATACTAGCAAGTGTTAACAAGGATATTCATGTATGACTGGTGAAAATGTAAAAAAGTACAGCCACTTCTAAAAATAGTCTGATAACTCTTCACAAAATTAAATATGAAGTTAAAATATGACCCAGAAATTCCATTCCTATGGTATGTATATAACCCAAAGAAATAGGAACATATCCACACAAAACTTATATATGCACATCTACAGTAGCATTATTCATAATAGCCAAAAGATAAAAGGAACTCAAATGACCATCAGCTGATGATAAAAAATGTGGTATATCCATACAAGTAAATATTATTCAGCCATATAAAGGAATGAAACATTCAATAAATGGTACAACATAGACAGACCTTAAAAATATTAAGCTAAGTAAAATACATTTATCATCAGTCATCACATATATTATTTATATAAAATGTCCAGAACAGACAAATCTATAGAAATAGAAAGCAGATTTGTAATTGCCTAAAGCTAGGAGTATGAAGAGGTTTGGAAAGGCAGTTAAAAGGAGACAATGTAGCCAGACATGCTGGCACATGCCTGCAATGCCAGTACTTTGGGAGGCTGAGGCAGGAGGATGATAAATTGAAGCACTGCCTGGTAAGCTAACTGCTTAGCAAGACCATGTCACAAAATAAAAATTTTAACAGGACAGGAATGCTACAAGCTACTCTTCTGAAGTGATGAAAATGTTCAAAACTGACTGCACAATTATGAGGCATTACACAAATCTGCAAGAGACAGAGCTCTGTGAATATACTAAACACTCTCAACTGAATGATTTTTATAAAGTGCATTATATAGTCATCAATTATAATTCAAGCTGTTTCAAAAAGAAGGAAACACAAAAAACACTAAAGTTAAACCATAAAACTAACAGAAGATAAACTATATTTACCAATCACTCATATAGAGAAATATTTTTAAACATAAACATGTGGAAAGAATGGTAGTTTTTTACTATGATACTTCTGTTATTTTCTGTATTTTTTGCTTATGCACAGAAAATACACAATTTCAGACTTGCAAAGCCCAACCATAGACCACAAAACACATGAATCTGTTGATTCAAAATAAAAATAGTGAAGTATCCACAGTTGTACCACCCTGAGCACGTCCAGTCTTATCTGATCTCAGAAGTTAAGCAGGGACAGGCCTAGCTAGTGCTTGGATGGGAACAGTAGCCTATCATTTTAGTTATGTTAAATGCATGAATCTCATACACACATAAAAATAACTGGTTCCAGTATAATCTCTATCAAAACATAAGTTATTGTAACTTATGATGATTTACTGTTCTCATTAAATGTTCGAAAGAAATCTGAAAGTTAGTAATTGTCTAGCTAAGATAAACTCTTTTGAAAAACTGATGAAAAATGTAAAATCACAAGTCATACCTGAAACAAAGCAAGAGAATGTCCATATCTTTGGAGAGGTCCTCTTGACAGAGTTCCTACATTCCATATACTGTTTTCTAAATTATAACTAAAAGTAAGAAGAGAACTTCATAAGCCAAGATTCATTTTCTTAATTTCATATGCTTTTCTTCTTATATACAAATTCTCATTAAAGTTGAAAAGAAATTATAATTAATAAACTAACAATTTCATGTATCGTATCAGAAAATTTTACTAAGTATTCAGTCAAATATCAACCAACTCTAAACTAAGATTCAATGGCTTAAGTAGATAATATACATGAACTGGGGTAAGACATTAATACTAGAATTAACTTGCCTAATTGCTTTTAATCAACTACTTAACCTAAAAAATAGTGGGCCTTTTTTGCATTTGTAGGTTTTCTTGGAAATGAATGAAAATTCTCTCCATTTTCACAATAACAATTTACTTTAGACAATCATGTTTCTTTTTCACACAATTAGTTAAAGCATTATAGAAGCTAAACAAGAAATACATATTTCTTATAAAAATATAACTTATTTACTGGTAATTGTAAAATCCAATGTATAAAAATAAGTTATTCTTGGATTACAAATACAAAAATAATTTTTTCTGGCATATAACCTATGAAAGCAGAAGTTCTAAAATATTGATCTCAAAAGTTTAATTAATAGCACCCCAACTGAGCTACCACAATACTTCCAAATCTTAATTTGCTAAAATGTATGAGAACAAAACTAGACAAGAAATATAAAGTATGCAAAATTATAGATAAGGAATAAAATTGAAGACAGATATTAGAAGTTGGAAAAATTTATTCAAATAGAAAGAGCAATGAGAGATAGAGAAGTAAGGAGGTAAGGAAGGGAAAAAGATTTAAAGAGAAAAGAACTGAAGGATAAAATAGAGCTTTTGGAAATGGAGAAGGAGGAAGGAGGAAGGGAGGGAGAATCAAGATGTATTATGTACACATACTAATAAAATTTGTAATTAAAAAAAGAGAACTATTTTAAGATGCTCACTATCAATTGTCTTATTTCTCTTTCTTCCTGCAAATCATTAGGAAACACAAGAAACTGCCTCTTCACAAGAAGTGTGAGAGTTATGGTTTTAGCATCATTTAATTTATTTCCTAGCTGAGAAGTATAAGACAAATGTGTCTGATATAAATGACAAAATACAGTCAGAATGTAACTTCCACAGACACACCACTAAATCTACCTAGCAGATACTCTTACGTATCTGCAGCCAATATAATGCTTTCCACCAAGTTTTCATAAACTAAAACTCAGTAAA
This sequence comes from Petromus typicus, assembly GCA_004026965.1. NCBI lineage: Eukaryota > Metazoa > Chordata > Mammalia > Rodentia > Petromuridae > Petromus > Petromus typicus. The sequence goes on from PVIR01031414.1 coordinate 10,850, forward strand.
GGATTTCTGTAAAGGGCTAGACAGGAAATATTTTAGGCTTTGCCAGTCACATTGATTTTAGTTTTCCTCTGTTTGTTTTATAACCTGTTAAAAAATACAAACAAAAAAAATTCTTAGTTCTTAGAGTTTAGGCCTCAACTCTGTAGTTGGCTGATGCCTAGGATACATAACCTATTCATGCTGACTGTGCAGTAGTTCACACAACATTGTAATAGTCCTCCTTTCTCTATTCTACATCACCATTTATGTTATGTAGTGCCAATGTCCTGACCTCCATCAAGTTTCCCTCAGTCTTTACCTTTTTCATATATAGCCCTACTTTGTCCACTACATTCTTAACTGTGACTTCCTCTTTTGTACTTCTGATTTACTTACATATCCCTGCTATTTACCTGCCTACGGACTTAACTTTGTATGTCTATATAATTTACTTTAGTAAGCACATATAGTTTTTCATTGCCAGCTTTTCTTTCCTAACTTCACAATGACAAGATAAAGTTTACATTCTCTGCTATATCCCAAGTACCAAGCACACAGTATACTCATGATGCATTTAATTTTCACTAATGTTAAGCATATACATTCTGCCAAATCATTCTCTTTCTAATTTAGCTAACACTAATACAGAGAAATTCTTACTATTTACTCAGTGAATACCTTAAAGTGTAACATTCACACCCCACCTAAATTCTACTTTATGGTTGGGGCTATAGCTCAGTGACAGAGTGCTGGTATACATGGGCCCCATATTAAATTCTACTGTAGAAGATGTATAAAGTGATTAGTGATATTATCATTTCTAAAACCTTTTTAAATATCCTTACCTGCATTTGAACTACATTCAGAAGGATGAAAAGAACAACAAATTTACTTCTTTTTTTTTTTTTCTAGGTTTTTTGAGACAGGGTCTCACTTTGTAGTTCAGGCTGGCTCTCAGCTCAGCTTCAAACTCACATCACAGCAATCCTCCTGTTTCTGCCTCCCAAGTGCTGGAATTACAGGCATGAGCCACCACACCCAGCACTGTAATATATGGTACTGGTTGCTGCTGGGGTGAGTCTCCACGCCCAGTATTGTATGTGGTTACCGGGGAATCGAACCCGGGCCCTTGCACTTACAAGACAGGCGCCGGAACCCCTGAGCTAACTCCCCGGCCCAACAAATTTACTTCTTCTGATGACAGTTTTTCATGGCTTTTAATCAATATAATCTTAGAAATAAAAGTATATACATGTGTGGTATTTTTATAAAGTTATTATCTAATTATCTAATATACATATTTTTTCTATAGTGTAAAAGCTTTATTTGCAAAAAATTGAAAATATTTCATATATACAATTACACTTCATCCTGAAAATGTAAAAGGTGGCAAGATTTCTTATGTCAAACATATACATAAACACAAACTTCATGTAGGGTCCAGGGAGTTAGCTCAGTGACAGAGGCAGGAGGATTGCTGTGATGTGAGTTGGAGGCTGAGCTCAGGGCCAGCCTGAACCACAAAAGTGAGACCCTGTCTCAAAAAAATAAAAATAAAAAAAAAAAATAAAAAAAATACACAAACTTCATATAAAGTTAATATTTTCTAACTCAGAAATTATTTATTAAAGCACCCTGGGAAGGTCATGAAATTTCTATAAGAAGTAAATATATGTACAATAACAAATAATTGATCATGGATAAACTGAGTAGATATTCTTAATATCAGTCCCATTTAGCAAACAGATATAGTAAAATTAACAATTTCTGAAAAACAAGAAAGTCCAATTGTAAAAAAAAAGGCCAGGAGGAAATGAAAACAAATACTCACTTCAGGACCATCTGAAAAGAACTGTAGTTAAAAGTATATCCACCAATCACCCACATAAATTTCCCATATAAAACTGCTTTGTGTGAAGCTCGACCTACAGAAGGACTGAAGGGCTTAACATTTGGCAGAATCCAGTAAGACTCAGTAGAAGGAACATTCAAAGAGCAGTCAGGACCTATTAAAAAAAAATCATGCAACATAGTGGATTAAACAAAGCCCTTAGATTACAGAAACAAACTATATAGAGTCAAAAATTTATGACTCTAATGTTTACCTCATTAATAAAGGTACTACAAATAATAAACAGTTTGAAATGTAACTTGAAAAAAAACAGTAAATGCAATTCCAGGGTAATCATCAGACTTGAATAAACATTATAAATTTAAAAATTGTTTAAATAGTATAAAATTTCAGATAAACTCTAACATCCTACTAGAATATTAAAATTTAAAACAATGTATTCAAATTCTAGTGTGTCATTTGCCAGCAAATGTGACCTTGACTAACCTGTTTATTTCTCTCAACATTATGATTTCAGGTAAAAAAATGGGAAAAATCAATTTCTAAGGTTATTCTAAAACGGTAAACTTGTTTTATAAACCATGAAGGGCCCTGCAGTAGAGAGCGCAACAGTAAAGAACTTGCCTGGCACATATGGGGATCTAGATTTTACCTTCAGTACCAAATGAAAAAAAAAAAAAAACAGTGGAAATAAAAGCATTTGCAAATTGTAAGGTATTACACAGAAAAGTAAAGATTATATTTTTGTTAGCAAAAATATGTTATGAATGACAACCAAAATGGGCCACATGAAGAAGCCTTACCTATGTTTTCTAAAAATGAATTTACATTTAATGAAAGAAAAACTGTTAATCCAGAATAATTTCAGAACTATAAAGGTGAAACCTAGTTTTATCAGTACTCATGATGTTACATACGAGACTTGCTTGCCTCATCTGTAAAATGAAAATCAGCCTACCTCAGTGTTTTTCAAACATAAGGAAGAATATCCTAGGCAAATTTTTCACCAAATGTGAAAGCTCACAAAAAATACTTAATTCTGATGAAAATAAAATAGGCCCAAATAATTTTTAGTCATAAACTCTGCATGTTTAAAGTCCTCTTAAAAGTGCAAACCCAAATTTGTAGATTATCAAGAAAAATAAAAATAACAGAATTAACACAGGTATACTTTGTTTCACTGCACTTCATTTTACTGCATTTCACAAATACTGAATTTTTTTTTACAAATTGAATATCAGCAACTCTAAATGAAGCAAGACTGTGTCCACAGCATTTTCCAACTCCATGTACTCCCTTCATGTCTCTCTCTCATTTACTAACATCTATAATATTTCAAACTTTTTCACTAATATTATTACTTCTGTTATGGAAATCTGTATTTAGTGATGTTTAATATTTCTATTATATGTAATTTTTTGAAACAACAGACAGCCGCCAAACTGATCAGCAGACTTAAGTGAGAAATGCTTATATGTTCTGATGATTCTACCAACCACCATTACTCTCTTCTCCTTGAGCATCTCTACTCCCTGAAACACCCAGTATCAAAATTAATCCAATTAGTAACCCTACAATAGCCTGTTAAGTTTTCAAGTGAAAGGAATGTTTCTCACTGTAAATCAAAAGCTTGAATTGATTAACCTAAGAAAGCTAGACCTCTTGCGCCATATAATCAGGTTGTGAATAGCAAGGAAAAGTTCTTGAAGGAAAACATAAGTACTAGTGCCACTTGGCTAAATATACAAATGATATGAAAGCAGAATAGCATTATTACTGATATGGACAAAGTTTTAGAAGCTTGAATAGACCGCAGTTGGCTGAAGATGGCCCATGGTTGGGAACTACCATTTGGGAATTGCAAGGTCAAAATTGACCAGGACTTCCTGCCTGCAGAAGGACTTTGGACTTGACTCTTGTCTTCATCTCTGGTAGCAACAGGAACTCAAAGGTCCCACATGCTGTGATGCTTCAGGGAAGAACTGCACCAGATCTCCCCCTTCTCAAGGACTATTGCTGACATCTGCCTTGCCCCCAGGGATCCTCATCTACCTAACTTCTCCAGGACTATTGTTGGTGTGCCCCTGCCTTTCCAGGTATTTTGGAATGTAGATAATAAAAGGTGTGGTAGGCTGGGGTCTGAGTCCTTGCCACCCAGAGTAGCATGGATCAGACTCAAGCTCAGTTTTCTCTAAGTCTCATTTCTGCCTAATTATTAATTATTTCACGGTGTGCTGTGAACTCACAGGAGACTAGAATTTAATGCAAAAGTTCTAGTTACGTTCCCTTCCCCTGTTTACCACATTTGGCACCCAACGTGGGGTGGAAACTTTCAGTACTATGAAGGTAAATATATTTTTAGATATAATGCTATTCCACATTTAACAGACTACATATAAGACAAACATAATGCTAGAAAACCAAAACATTAGTGTGACTCATGTTATAATACTCACTTTACTGTAACAGTCTAGAACTGAACATGCAGTAATATCAAGGCACACCCAAATGATGAGACCGTTGTTTTGCTCTATCTAAATAACTGATCCTGATTAAAAGTAAAGCTAATCCTACTACAATGCATCGCAATCAAGTGTAAATATAGTATATCTTCTCTGGTATGAAAAAGTGAAGATGTGAATGAGTTCTAGTATGTATAGTTGATATTGTGAAATAGAAAATATTTAAAAAGAAAGAGGGTGGAGGGGTAAATAATGAGGGTAAAAGGAATGTGATGGTAATAAAAAAAAAAGAAACAAATCTTATGTGTATGGGGGTGGGGAGTTACAGGGCAGGTGGAGGAAGGGGAAAAAATGAGAACCAAGTCGTGTCATATTCTGGTACAAACTCTCAGTGTTGAATGTGATGATGATGTGCATTCATAATGTACCAATAAAGATTTGAATTTAAAAATTTTTATTAAAACTGAATCACAAGACTTTTAAACTTACAAACATATTCAGATTGAGAAACATTTGGTCATCTGGTTTTCACATATTCATTCATCTTCAAGATTGTTTCCAATGATTATATTGTAGAGGTCTGTATTTTTCAGGTAAGAACTAGAAAGTATCTACAGCTGAAATAACTCAGTTGGGAGAGCCTTAGACTGAAGAACTAGAAAGCATCTTAGATTATCTCTTTAATGACAAGATAATCTTTTTAAATCAGATATGGAAAACTATTATTTCTGAGTAAAGACTAGAAAAGATTCCTTGGTAAAGAAATCTATTTTTTTAAAAAGGAAAACTTTAACTATAATTCTAAATCATTTAGAAATCACAACTATAATTCTAGCTCTTTGCCTGCCTTTGGAAATAAAGTATCACTAGAACACAACCATTCACATTCGAGTGGCTGCTTTTGTACTGTAACAGCATTACTATAACAGAATTGGGTAGCTGCAACAGCGATCACATGGCTTTTAAAGGCAAACATACTATCTGGCCCTTTAGGAAACAGTCTGCCAACATCTAACTGAACAGAAATTAGATGACTAATATAATTATGTACAAAATATTATTACATTGGCCAATACTTATAAGCACAATGTCTATTAGTATGATGTTGTATTTTGAGATGAGAAAATTACCTTGAGTGGGCTCTAAATGTAATTGCCGATATCTCTAAAAAAGGGTATCTGACTACAGAAGAAGAAAGTGATGTGACTAATGATGCTACCCTGCTATGCTGGAAGATAAAGTAACAGACAAGAGGCCAAGGAATGCTGAGAATGCAGCTCCAGAAGCTGGACAAGTCACAGAAATAAATCTGTCTTTCAGCCTCCAGAGAAACTCAGAACTAGCCATGACCTTGATTTTGGCCCAGTGAAATTCTTTTCAGACTTTTAATTTCCAGAATGGTAAGAGATTAATAAATTTATGCTCTTGTAAGAAATAAAACTTTTGGTAATTTGTCACAGCATTTATTGGAAAATAATACTAATAATTTAATTACAAGAAATTATTGTCATTTAATATAAAAAATGGCATTCTAGAAATATTTCAATGCTACTTTATAATATAAAATACCTAATTTTCTACACAAAATAAAATGGCAATCAAAATTTCTTCCACTGGTACTAGTATATTCTGTATAATATCCAGCAATGAAATAGTAGAAGGAATAGGCTACAGGCAATCTCTCCAGATTGTCTCTGTCATATTCTAGGTAGGTTTAAAAGCAAAACAAGATTTATAAGTATAATTTAAAAGTTTAAGGAAGATTAAATGTCTTATTGTTTTTAGCATTCTGTGAGGTGATTATAAAATATAAAATAGTAAACTAAGTATTAACTAGCTAAATAACTATAATTTTAATAATATTCAATAACTATATAGTCTATTGTAATATAGAGACATTCCTATTTATTAAAAATCTAATAGTGATACCAATATTAATGGTCAGTCAAGATTTTTTCTCAGTGAAATAAGCCCATGAAAATTTTTCTATCACTGTACAATATCATCCCTCACACAATATCCCAACAGAAATTCTCCTAATCCATATGGGGATGACCTTGAGCTAGCACATCCAAGGTAAAATAAACTAATACAGGTATAGTAAACTAACATATATAATAGTGGATTTTCATAAAGACTTAATATGCTACCTTTTCTACATGCTATGTAGAGGTTAAAAATTCAAAGGATATAAATTAATTTCTAAATTCTAACTTTACATACTAAGGGACAGGCTTTTGAGGAAAAAAACAGGCTATTTTATAATCTAAAGAGTAAAATTATACTATGACACCACTCAAATTTTTATCTCTAGCCCCATGCTCTTCCATGAATTCAAGCTTGACATTTCCAATGGATGTGTAATAATAACCTCAAACTAAAACTATAGAGCTAGAGGTATAGCCCAGTGGGAGAATATATCTTTAACTGCAGATTATGGGTAGAACATCATTTTTTGTGAAGATGAATTAAAATCTTATATGAAGTGCTTAATATTCAATAGCACAAAAAAAACTTCATAATAACTTTCCTGGTATTATTGTCAATTCCCACATTTTATATTTAAGGAAAATAAGTATAATTAGGTCAAAAGGCAAAATAAATTAAGGACATGTGATGTTACTAGATATTATAAATGACAAAAGAAAAATCATTAGAAAAATGTTCTATAACCACAGGTAAATCCTATACTGAAAATAATATCAAAGAATAAATCTAGAATAAAGTATGACAGAGTTTTAAATGTTCTTTCAAAAGTAATTCTAGAACTAATGATTTATATCCTTTCTCTTTTCAAAGTACATATTCTAATTATTTTTGATAGGAAAAATTTCTCCTCAAGAAATGTGTTTCTGACATACAATGAATATCAGTAAAAAAAAATAATTTGTAGGCTGGGGATTTAGCTCAGTGCTTTCAGCGCCTACCTTGCAAGTGCAAGGGCCCATGTTCAATCCCCGGTAACCACATACAACAGTGCCAGGCGTGGAGACTCACACCCACCAGTGTCAGAACCATAAACCATACTGCCAAGCATGGTGGCTCACACCTATAATCCCAGCACTTGGGAGGCAAAGACAGGAGGGTTGCTATGAGTTCAAGGCTGAGCTCAGGGCCAGCCCGAACTACAAAAGTGAGACCCTGTTTTAAAAAAAAAGAGAAAAAGAGGGCCAGGGAGTTAGCTCAGTAGTTCCGGCACCTGTCTTACAAGCGCAAGAGCTGGGGTTCGATCCCCAGTAACCACATACAATACTGGGTGTGGAGACTCACGCCCAGCAGCAACCAGTACCACATACTACAGTGCTGGGTGTGGTGGCTCACGTCTATAATCCCAGCACTCGGGAGGCAGAGGCAGGAGGATTGTGATGTGAGTTGGAGGCTGAGCTAAGGGTCAGCCTGAACTACAAAGCGAGACCCTGTCTCAAAATATTCTAAAAAAAAAAAAAAAGAAAAAGAAAAAGAAAACTGCTTTACATAAATTAAAATTTAAAAACAAGATTGCATTATATTGACTATTAATTAAGTCTTCAAGTGAGGGCAAGAGCAACTCCCTCCAGGTCCTCTATATTTACAAACGGATTTATATATCAATTTTTAATGTTACTAGAAAAACAATAAAAGCTACAGAGATAAAAAGCAAAACCTAGCTATAAAATTTTATCATCCCCAACAAGTAAGTCATTCCTTTTATTGATAATTCAACAGCAGGCTTGTGATTTCTATAAATAAGGGTTATTCTAAGTGGAGTTTCTTTATATTCTTTCAGAAATGTGTAAATACTCATGAGAGTGGAAAGTAGAAAAAGAAATAGCAAGAAATTTAATTAGATGAGGTATGTCCAAAAACAGTTGCTGTAGCATTTTAGACTCCTTTTTTGATAAAGTTTCAGCACATACCCTTAATTTATACTGAATCTTTACTAGCATGAAAAAAATATTTTACTATTAATGTGATCCATATTAAAAGGGTTCATACAGATATTGATGCATAAATCAGATATACTCATGTAAAAACATATGGCATTTCTACAGTGAAAACATAACTATTAAACTATATCAAGTACAAGATGAGAAGTTGTAAATGTGGGAAAAAATCTTTACCAGCTGTTACTCAGACAAAGAGCTACTATCTAGAATATATAAAGAGCTCAAAAAAATCAGCCCACCCAAATTTAAAGACCCAATTCAAAAATGGGCATCTGAAATGAACAGATATTTTTCAGAGGAAGAAGTAAGAGCAGCTAAGAAGCATATGAAGAAATGCTCAACATCATTAGTCATTCGAGAGATGCAGATGAAAACAACACTGAGATTTCATCTC
>PVIR01031415.1:5516-19568 GCA_004026965.1 Petromus typicus
CTTAAAAAAAAAAAAAAAAAAGTAAAGGGAACCGGGGAGTTAGCTCAGTGGTTCCGGCACCTGTCTTGCAAGCGCAAGGACTCAGGTTCGATCCCCGGTAACCACATACCATATTGGGCGTGGAGACTCATGCCCAGCAGCAACCAGTACCACATACCACAGTGCCGGGCGTGGTGGCTCACACCTGTAATCCCAGCACTTGGGAGGCAGAGGCAGGAAGATTGCTGTGATGTGAGTTTGAGGCTGAGCTTGGGGCCAGCCTGAACCACAAAGTGAGACCCTGTCTCAAAAAAAAACCTTAAAGAAAAAAAAAAAGTAAAGAGGTCTGGGATTTAGCTCAGTGGTTCTGGTGCCTGTCTTGCAAGTGGAAGAACCCAGGTTCGATCCCCAGTAACCGTATACCATACTGGGTGTGGAGACTCAAAAAAAAAGGAAAATGGTCTGAGGGGATAGCCCAAGTGTAAGTGTTCTGGGTTCAATCCCCAGTACCAGCAAAAAACCAAAAATAAACACTCAAACCTATTTTTATTGTTAAAAAGGCAGAATATGATAGGATAACATTTGTTCTTTGTTTTACCCTTTTAAGATAGTTGATAATGGAATTTTTTTTTTTTTTTTGAGACCATGTCTCGCTTTATTGTTCAGGCTGGCCCTGAGCTCAGCCTCAAACTCACATCACAGCAATCCTCCTGCTTCTGCTTCCTGAGTGCTGGGATTACAGTTGTGAGCCACCACGCCTGGCACTGTAGTTTGTGGTAGTGATTGCTGCTGGGAATGAGTCTCCACGCCCAGTATTGTATGTGGTTACCAGGGATTGAACCTGGGCCCTTGAGCTTGCAAGACAGGCACTGGAACCGTTGAGCTAAATCACTGGCCCGATAATGGAATTTTTGTGGGGCTAGTCCTGGTAAACCAGAACTAACGCACCTCATGAGGGCAAGAATGTAGCTTAGCAGCACAGAGTCTACCTTGCAAGTATGAGGCCAAATTCGACTCCTGGTACCAAAAAGCAAGCCTCATTTTGATTTCTGAGCTTTTCTGGTTTGTGGTTTGCCCTAGATGGTTTTCCCCAGCAAATCCATAATAACTTTGTTCCTCTGCCTATAATATGACAAAAGCACTAGCATTTGTCCTTCCACCTTGACTCTTTTGCTCATAACCCAACTCACTGGACTTGGCAGCCTCATACAGAACCTGTGGAGATGGGAATTCTAGCACTGGCCAGGCAGGGTGGCAGGGCTCCTAACAACCGGAGTGTGGGGTGTGAAGGGTGATGGGAGCTGGGACTAGCCTTCCAGCCCAGCAGGTAGGCCTTCTGCTCATTTGTTTCAAATGTGACAGGAATGGTGGTCAGTATAGAAAATGTGGATTGACAAAAGCAAGAAAATACAATCCATCACCCAGCCTTACGCCATTATGTTGTGTGTCCTGTAAACCTTTAGTGCAATGCATTATATGTTTGTTTTCAAATTGGCCAGGTGTAGTATTGCACTCTTGTAATCCCAGCACTCAGGAGCTAAGGCAGGAAGAAGATTCACAAGTTCAAGGCCAGCCTGGGCTACATGATGAGTTCAAGACCACCCTGACCTACATAGCAAAACCCTGTCTAAAAAAACAAAAGAATATCATAGTGGACATAATATTTGGAACCTATGTTTCTTGTCTCCTAACTTACTATATGCATCTTTCTTTGACCAGCAACTATGAAGTACACATGTGATTTTTATTGTCTGTATGATATATTCTATTTTCGTTTACTCAGTTATCTCCTAGGAGTGGACATTTCTTTTGCTTATTGTGTTTGCAGTGTTGGACTGTTAGGCAGGTGCTCTCCCACTAAGCTACACCCTCAACCCTGAGAAATCAACCCAGATATGCCTGAGGACCACTGTACAGGTGTGCATCCCCATGGTGCACAGATTGCCACATTGGAGGGTGTGGTCTTGGGCCTTCAGTGGCTCTGTCTATCCCCACTGCCCACTCCTGACCCTCCAAACAGCAAATAAGAGGCTACATCCTGTACCCAAGCAGCAGCACTTACTCCTGGATATGCATTTGTTCTTAAGTCAAGCCTGCCATTTTCCACCAGCCCAACTGTCTCAAGTTTGTCAGTTCTTCTCAGTGATGCCTGGCCTTGGGGTTTCACTTCAGGTTAGAGAGGATCCTCTCAATTTCTGTACTTTATAAAAGGTAAGGACTACAAGGCTGGGCTCTAAGTAATTTTGACCTTTCTCTGAACAGGACCTGAGGACTACACCTAGAAGTATAAGTATACTCCTCTAGAAGTATAAGGTTGTGTTTGAGGAAAGGCATTGGGTTACAGATGTAGCTCAGTATTACAGTATTTGCCTAGCATGTGCAAGTCCCGGGGTTCTATGTCCAGCACTGTAAAACAAAACAGAAAAAAGTAATAGGAGTCCAAATTTTGAGATGTAGATTATCTTTCCCTTCATTCCAAGACGACCTCTCCTCTTTGTTCTGTACATGCCCTCGGCGGTGTGAAGATTGGTGTGACAGGGAGTGGTGTAGTCCTCGCTGTCTGGATGGGTTCTGCTCCCTGAGCCTCTTTTAAAGCAGAATCATGGGATGAAAGATGGACATGCAGTATTGTTCTGTAACCTCCTGTGGCGGGCAGTGTGCTTTGTGTGGTGCCTACAGAGAGCCTGTGCCATTGTCACTGCTGAGCTATTCAGGGCATATAGAAACAGCTCAGAGCTAAGCTCTGAGTAATTGGTCTCTAAGGGATGTGGCAGGAAAGACCCCGTAGCAAATTCTGCTCAGCCTGGATGGCGGGAGCACTCATGAAAATGGCTTCAGAGTGACAAGTTGGAAAACTCAGAAATGCCTCGGCTCATCTCTGCCCTAGGTACCTCTGGGGTGGAGTTTGTTGACAGACTGTGAACACACTTGGCTTCCATCCTGCAGCTCTCTGGCCCCTCACAAACCCCCCATCCCAGATCTGATGTTGTGGATCAGCTTCTTTGATTTTGTTTTCCTTTTTGAAATGGGGTTCAACCATGTTTCTTAGGCTGGCTTGAACTCACTGTCCTTCCATCTTATCCTCCCATCTCATTGTCCTGAGAAGGACGATGGAAGACCAGGTTATGCCACCATGCCCTACCATCTCTGCACGTGTGCGTGTGCGCGTGTGTGTGTGTGTTTAATGATTTCAGAGTAATGCTTGTGCTACACATGGAGAAAAGAAATTGAGAAGTCCAGCCAAGTCCCCAGGAGAGAATGTCATTTGTGAGCCAGACTGTTTCTACTCATTCCTATTGGGTGGCAGCCACATCTCCCATCTGCCTGTCATGCTATTGACCATGAAATCTTCAGTGCTATTGTTCCTGGCCCTATCCAGGAACTGAGATCCCTTCTCACAACCAGCCCAGGCCTAGCTATGCCTGTGGGTGACCTATATTCCTCTCTTCTTACAGGGCATCCTCCTGGTATATGACATCACCAACCGCTGGTCCTTTGATGGTATTGATCGATGGATCAAAGAGATTGATGAGGTACGTGGAGGTCTGTGCCCCTCCAGGAGAGAGTGTGGGTCTGAGCTCGGCCTGGGCATAATTGCAGACCATAGCCACTCCACAGCTGGGGTTAGGCTTGGAAAGTGAAGAGAACCCAGGCTCTGCCATCTGCTCTGGCACATCTAAACCCCTGACCCATCCAGGTCTGCCCCATCCTGGAATGCAGATGTGGGGGCCTGCCCAAGATGAGGGGTGGGGGTGCCCTATTATGCCTCTGTTGAGTTCTTTGCCCCCCTTCCAGCATGCACCTGGGGTTCCTCGGATCCTGGTTGGGAACCGGCTACACCTGGCCTTCAAGCGGCAAGTGCCAACAGAGCAGGCTCGTGCCTATGCAGAGAAGAACTGCATGACCTTCTTTGAGGTCAGCCCCTTGTGCAACTTCAACGTCATCGAGTCCTTCACAGAGCTCTCTCGCATTGTGCTCATGCGGCACGGGATGGAGAAGATCTGGAGGCCCAATCGAGGTGGGGCTGGCAGGACAGGGTTTGGGCATTAGGATGTGGGTTGTACGTGGGACTCAAAGTGGAAGTGGCTCCTTAAGAGCTGTAGTCACCTCAGCTGCCCCTCTTGTACTTGAGCAATAGGCAGATCATCTCTTTTTCCCCTCTGCTGAAGTGAGGGTCGGAGCTTTGTGCACACCTGTGTGTCCTCCTTTGCTCTGGGCTCTCACAGCTGGGCAGTCACAGAGGTCATGCTTGCACCTTTGCAGTGTTCTGTCACTTTCTCTGCCAAGTCCTTGATCAGAGTCCCAGCCATGGCCTTATTCTCAGGGAGATGGGCTCTTGGTGCTGCCGAGAAGGACTCCCAGCTGTGGGCAGAGGAGTGGTCATAGTGTCACTTAAGATGAAGATGTACAGGGGAGCAGTACATCTAAGCTCCTTAAGAGGAGCCATGAAGAACCCAGTTGTTTCTTGTGCCTGTCCTGCCCATAAGAAGCACCATTTCACCCTTTAGACCTTGCTGGGTAAAGCTAGGCTAGAAGGAGATACAGGAGGGGCTCCAGAGTGACTGGCTGCAAGAGCTAATTGACCCCTCATCTCCCTCCTTGCTTGTCTGACCGTCTCCCATCCCACCCCCAGTGTTCAGCTTGCAAGATCTCTGCTGCCGTGCCATCGTCTCCTGCACCCCCGTGCATCTCATCGACAAGCTTCCACTGCCTGTCACTATCAAGAGCCACCTCAAGTCCTTCTCAATGGCAAATGGCATGAATGCTGTCATGATGCATGGCCGTTCCTACTCCCTGGCCAGTGGGGCCGGGGGCAGCAGCAGCAAAGGCAACAGCCTTAAGCGGTCCAAGTCTATCCGTCCCCCCCAGAGCCCTCCCCAGAACTGCTCTCGGAGCAACTGCAAGATCTCCTAGCAGTGCCAGTGGGCATCACCTGTGCAGACTCTGGGAGGCTCCCTGGGGCACTCCCGACCAGGCATAGGCCCTACTGTGTGTATGAGGACTTAGCCACACAGCCTTCCCTAGGAAGTGCCAGGTTTCCTCTGTACCTGGGCTGGGTAGAGGGAAGGAGCATGTTGAAGAACATGCTCTGTAGACTGCCAGAGGGGCCTGTGGGCAGCTGGGCTGCTGGTGCTACAGGGCCCTGATCTGAACCAACCTACGACTCTACAGCTACCTGGGCTTGGGCCAGGAGGGACCCTAGCTCCCCTTTCTTATTTATACAGAGAACATTTCACCCATTTTGTATTTTAAAGGGCTGTCAGGGAAGCCTGGATAAAACCATGTGGTGAAGGGTCCTTTCCAGGGTCACAGGAGCCATGGGGCAAGTTCCACATATCCAGGGAAGGAGGGATCTCTGCCAGTGTTAGAGGGATGGGTGAAGCTGGATGTTCTTTGGATTTGCATACACTTTGCCTGAGGTGTGGGAGGTACACAGGGGCCGGTGGGAAACAGATGGGCAAGGGCACCGTCTAGAAGTTTCTGGCAGCGATCTTGGCGCCAGCTTTATTTTTTATCTGGGTGGCAGTGTACTGCACGCAAGAATGTAGCTCCTGCCGACCCTCTCTGGATGTCATCCCTGTACATTGGAGCGCTTGCAACTCAAGAGAGGGAGAAAGTGGGGTGCACCCTGATCTTTGCCACTCTGTAGGTCCCTACCTTCTGTGACTTGACCAGCTTCGGTGATGTTTACTACACAGACTCTGATCAGCACCTCCAGGTTAAGGGTGCAGAGCTGTTTGCAGACTGTGAGGTGGAGCCACAGCCTCACTCCTCTGGTGGCATCTGGGTTGCTGGACACCTCTTTCCAGCCTCCTGCTCTTAGAAGCTTGTGTTCATTGACCTCGGCTGTGTTCCTGTAGCTCCTCCTTGCCTGACATGGCCCTTCTGCCCAGGAGCTCACATATCATTGGAACTTCTTTGGCCTGTTTCTTAGCGTTATAACCTGGAACAGCAGTCTTGTCTGTTCTGCAGGCCGCAGGGATGGACACTGAACCCTCCCAAAGACCAACTGGCCCGGCCCCAGTGCTGGAGCACAGTGAGGTCTGGTCACCTTGCCTGTCTCAAAGCCATGGTCAAATCCTCCATAGTGCTCTTCCTGCTCCTCTGTGCCCTGGGCAGCCTCCTCCATGGAGACATCACCCTCTGACTGCTCCCCATCCTGGCCTGGTGACGAAACTCTCCATTACACTGGTGCTCAACTCTACCTCCTGCCCTCTGGCCCATGGCCACAGCAGGAGCCCTCCCTCGACTGTGGCCCCTCTCACCCGGGACCCTCATCGTGCATGTCTCCTGAGTTGTTCTGCTGTGGGTGGACAGTACAGCACCATGGCTTGCTATTCTGTAAAGTGAGTCATGCCACCAGGGAGAGGGTTGTGCTCATGTGAGCTGCCTGATACCAGTGGCTCCCTGGTTCTTAACGCAGACTGCAAGTAGGTTGGGCAGAGGCATTCTGCCCAGTGAACTTCACCTTTCCTTCACCTACCTGCTGCCAGCAAAGGCCCTTTCTTTGGAATCATGAACAAAATCACACGGACTTTGTTTTGAGGACCTGCATTGTCCCGTGTGCACGGTATCAACACTACCCCATTGCTGTTGGACTCCAGCATTCCTGGGTTCTTTGAACTGTTCTTATTTCATTGTACAGTAAATATAATTCACCTGTAACCTTTCTCTTTGATTTTGTTTACATTGGGCTCTGGCATTATATAGCCATGGTGGGTGACATGTGTCTGGCTATGGTATTCAGCCACAGCATCACTTCATGTTCACTGACCTACACTAGGTGCCAGGCTTTGCTGGCACCTGTATCCCTGCAGCTGCCAGCAGGGTCCATACCTCTGGCTACAGGGGTTGGGAGTAGGCTGGG
Organism: Petromus typicus; assembly: GCA_004026965.1. Classification (NCBI taxonomy): domain Eukaryota; kingdom Metazoa; phylum Chordata; class Mammalia; order Rodentia; family Petromuridae; genus Petromus; species Petromus typicus. Next base: position 12,364 of record PVIR01031415.1, read on the forward strand.
GCATTCAGGCCTGGTCATAAACTATACTGTTTCCTGGGAGACAGGAATCAGCCTAGACAGCCCATCTCACTAGGAGCCCCTGGTAGTGGGCCACCTGTTGAACAGCCACCCTGATCAGACCATCCCCACAACCTGCCACAGTTTCAAGTACCTGAGAGTAGGACCCTAGGACTGGCACCCTCTGCTGGAACGCATTGGCCACAGTGCAGGCTCTGCCAGGCCCTACTCAGCCAGGAGTATGTGAGGTAACTTGGAGCTGAGCTGAGTGAGGTGGGGACTCTGCACTTTGAACACAGCCCCAGGCTCCAAGAACCACAGCTTCTTGCCTAGGCAGCATGTGTGGCAGTGCCTCAGGAGCATTCTAGGCCTCGAGTAGCATCTCCCTTGCTCCCAGCTGAGGGTTGCCAGGTTGCAGAGCTCCTTCTAGATCCTAAATGAGATCTGACCTAGCCTCCCCCATTTCTCCTTATCAGGGCCACTCACTCCCAGCTGTAGACACTGGTACCTGGGACCACCTCTTGGTCTCATTCTGGCCAGATCAGCCTCTGGCTCCAGGGCCACATGGACAGTCTCCATCCTGTCTCAGAAAAACCACTGCACAACAGACCTCTGGAGCCCCACAGCATTTGGAAGGATAGATTCTGCCAGTCCTTTGTCCTGCCAGTAGCATCTGATCTCATCTGAGGGCTTGTCTGGCTCTCTCCCTTCCCCTCTGGAAGGGGGACGTTTTGTCCAGCTAGAGAGTAATGCTTGTCTTACTGAGTAGATGTCAGGACAGGGAAACACTGTGGTTCTTGCAGTCACTGAGTAACATGTAAGATACTTTTTTCAGAGTGCACTGACATGTCCTTGGATTTAGCCATCCTAAGGTCACTACGTGGAACCACATTCCAGACCATATGATAACATCTGTGGTCTGCATGAACATAGACCATCCATTTCCACCCAAGATGAGCCAGGACCTTTTTCTTTTTTTTTTTTTTTATTGTGGCGTTGCTGAGGACCCAACCCTGGGCCCCAAGCATGCTAGGCAAGCACTCTGCCAGCTACACCCCAGCACTGGCTGTTTTTGTTTTTGTTTTTTTATCCCCCAGCTGAGGAAGGCCCTGAGGGACAGGTTGCTGAGCCAGAAGCCAGGAGCCCAACTTGAGTGGAGGGTGTGTCTGAGAATACAAAGTCCACCTATGTTTCATTCCCCCACCCCCATCATCAGAAGGGACAGCCCTGGGCTGCCAGGGCCTCACCCCCCAGCAGGGTCTTCAATTCATTCTTCAGAGAAATTGTCACACTGAAAGGGTCATGGAGAAGGTCTTCAGAAAACAGACCCTTAACATCTGCCGGTGGAAGGTGGAGTCCTTTTCCTTATCTGGACTCACAGGTAACAGGAATAAATCTGGACCTACCTTGGGGGAATTTGGGCCAGTGGTCGTTTGGGGTGGGGTGTGTATTGAACCTGCTGTGCTTGAGAGACAGGGGGTCAGGGACAAAAGCTGAGCTCTGGCTGCCCTGCCCCTCCCCCACTGAGCTGAGGGGGTGGGTCTTTAAGAAGACTTTGATCCCTGCTGGGCGCTGAGGCCTGGACTGTGGAGTGGCTCAGGTTACAGCATCCCCTTCTCTCCCCCTCTCAGGCCAGAGTTGCCCTTCTCCGCCTCTTGGTGACCCTCTTGGCCAGTGGCTCTGAGCTTCAGGGCCTCTGGCCCCTCCCCTCCTCTCACCCTGCTCTGTGCCGACTGGAGCCTAGGAGCCATCCCTAGTGACTGGGAGAGGGGCAGGCACCGCATGGACAACTCCACGAGCTCTGGGAGATCCCAGAACCCACCCCACGTGGAGGATTTTTTGTGGGCTCCAGCAGGGGCCAAAGGAGCTGGGGAAGTTATCAGAGTGGGCAGGCCATCCCAAGGGAGGCCCAGCTAAGTACACCACCGGAGTGTGGATGCCTACAGGAAGCTGGGCTCCAAGGGGACCCAAGGAGGGGCTGGTGGCCACACACCCCCACCCCCTGGTCCTGTGATCCTCATGCCCACCCTGCAGTTACGCCTGCTGTTCCTGCCTCTGTTCCTCATTGCCCAGCTGAGTCTGGGGGTCAGTCTGCTGCCAGAGCCTGGAAGCCACCCTGGAGTGTGCCCCAACCAACTGAGCCCCAGCCTATGGGTGGACGCCCAGAGCACCTGTGAGCGGGAGTGCACTGGGGACCAGGTGAGCACTGGGGGCCCCACTCCCAGCCCTTTGTGGAGGGGAGTCCAAACCCATGAGCCACTTCCTCCTGGGGCTCTCCACATTGTCAGGCTTTTGGCCATGCCCTGCATGAGGCCTAGATATATCCTATCTTTGTCCTCACACGTCTAAAGACGAGACCCTTCCTTGCTCCCCTGGGCTGCCTGATCCCCCACCCCAAAGCCTGCCCCTTCCCTGCCTTGGCACCACAGTGGACACATGCCTGTGTCCTCCCTCTCAAACAGCACCCTGCCTTTCCCTCCCCAGGACCTTTCCCTCACAGCCAGTGCCCATGGAACACTGAGCTCTGAGTGTGTGCGTGGGGTGCAGTCGTGTCCTACCTTGTACATGCATATACAGTTATGGAGATGGGATCCAGGGCCTTATGCACACTAGTCCTCTACCAGTGAACTGCCCTGCCACTGTAGTACCTCTGAGCCCAGGCTGACAATTGCGTGAGGGAGCTATCACAAGCCCTACTTAGGCTGTTCCCATGGAAAACAGTACATGTGGCCTCACAGCTCATCATACTGGACAGAAAGCATTTTCTCAGCCTTCCAGAGGGGAAACAGATTTGGGGAGAGGTATTCATTGGCTATGGCTGCAGAGCAGGGGCTCGCCTGGTCCCACACGTGTCCTGGCAAGGCCAAAGGCGGGAAGGCTGGAGGATGTCCGGCTCATGCTGAGTTTCCCCATCCCCCAGGACTGCACAAGTGCTGAGAAGTGCTGTACCAATGTGTGTGGGCTGCACAGCTGCGTGGCAGCTCGCTTCCCTGATGGTGGCCCAGCTGCACCTGTGACAGCAGCCTCCTGTGAGGGCTTTGAATGCCCACAGCAGGGTTCTGACTGTGACATCTGGGATGGGCAGCCTGTGTGCCGCTGCCGTGACCGCTGTGAGAAGGAGCCCAGCTTCACCTGTGCCTCTGACGGCCTCACCTACTATAACCGTTGCTATATGGATGCAGAGGCCTGTCTCCGTGGTCTCCACCTACACGTGGTGCCTTGCAAGCACATCCTCAGTTGGCCACCCAGCAGTCCAGGGCCACCAGAGACTACTGCGCGCCCAACACCTGAGGCTGCGCCAATGCCACCTGCCCTTTACAGCAGCCCCTCCCCACAGGCAGTGCATGTTGGGGGTACAGCCAGCCTCCACTGCGATGTCACTGGCCGCCCCCCACCTGCTGTGACCTGGGAAAAGCAAAGCCATCAGCGGGAAAACCTTATCATGCGCCCTGACCAGATGTACGGCAATGTGGTAGTCACCAGCATTGGACAACTCGTACTCTATAATGCCCGGCCCGAAGACGCCGGCTTGTATACCTGTACTGCACGCAATGCTGCTGGCCTACTGCGGGCTGACTTCCCGCTCTCTGTGGTCCTGAGGGAACCAGCCAGGGAAGGGACCTCTAAAACCCCAGCCCTGGCCAAGTGCCAGCCAGACACACAGGCCTGTGCTGGTTCTGCCTCTCCAAACCGTGTCCTCTGGCACTTTGACCCACAGCGAGGTGGCTGCATGACCTTTCCAGCCTTTGAGTGTGCAGGGGTCACTCAGGGCTTCACAACATATGAGGCATGCCAACAGGCCTGTGCCCGAGGTCCTAGGGATGCCTGCACTCTGCCAGCTGTGCAGGGCCCTTGCCAGGGCTGGGAGCCACGCTGGGCCTACAATCCACTGTTACTACAGTGCCAGCTCTTTGCCTATGGTGGCTGTGAGGGAAATGGCAACAATTTCGAGAGCCGTGAGAGCTGCGAGGAGGCTTGCCCAGTACCTCGCTCACCACCCTGCCGGGCATGCCGCCTCAGGAGCAAGCTGGTGCCAAGCCTGTGCCGAAGTGACTTTGCCATCGTGGGACGCCTCACCGAGGTGCTAGAGGAGCCCGAGGTGGGTGGCGGCATTGCCCGCGTGGCCCTTGACGATGTGCTCAAAGATGACAAGATGGGCCTCAAACTCCTGGGCACCAAGTACCTGGAGGTGACACTGAGTGGCATGGATTGGGCGTGCCCTTGCCCCAATGTGACAGCTGGTGATGAGTCACTGGTCATCATGGGAGAAGTGCACGATGGTGTGGCCATGCTGGATGCAGGCAGCTACGTCCGCGCTGCCAGTGAGAAGCGTGTCAAGAAGATCTTGGAGCTGCTGGAGAAGAAGGCCTGTGAGCTGCTCAACAGGTTTCAGGACTAGCTGCTGTCCTCTGTCACTTGGGACTACTCCCCTCCTCCATCTTCTTGTGCCAGGACTGACCCTGTTGTCCCTTCCTGCCCACCTTCCTATTGAATAAAGGGTACTCTTGTCCTTGGAGCTCATGCCTGATGATGCTGGTGAGGGATCCTGATCCTTGCAGGTATTTCTATCCCTCAGCCTGTTCAGCAGCTGAGTGTTGATACCAACTGGGTCTTTGACCAGATCACCTGGGAGCACTGATTTATTCTTGGTGATCTCCTGAAGCCTTGCAGTCTCCAGCAGCATAAATGGGGACCAGCTGTGTTCTACCAGGCTGTCCCTCTCTCCAGCAACAAGGCCCAGCATACCCCCAAGCCTGACCCTTCCCATACACCTCCTAGCCAGGTGCTCCCAGGAAGAGACACAGAATACCCGCAAGGGGGCAGCAGGAAACACTTTATTCCAAAGCAGACTGGTCCCAGGCCAAACTAGAAGAGGACGGTATTCCCAAAGCCCGGCTCAGGGGAGGCAGAAGTCTGGTTTGTGCCCAACAGAACCTTTGGCAGGGATGGACGCACCCAGGATGGAAGGGAAGGGGCTACTTTTTCCGGAAAATCAAGCACTTGTTATTGGCTGGCATATCCACCTAGAGAAAAGTTTTGCTAGAGTGGCCCCTTTCCCTCAGGAAGGCCATCCCACCTGACCTCCAACCCACATACCATCTTTTCCAGGATAAGGCCACTGGCCTGGCCCAGATCCTCTAAGAAAGCTGTGTCCCGCAACCCCCATTCTGGATTCCTGTTATAGGGAAAAAAGATGGAGTCATAGCTGGGGGTAGGGCATCCATCCGACCTGCTCTATGAGCCAGGCCCCTTCCTTCCCAGTTCTGACCTGCATCTGAGGGTTAGGTCAAAATCCACGTTGCTCTGGGGAGAAATCTTCCCATTGACTGCGTAGGGCTGCAGGAACAGGGTGGGCACAGCCCACCGGCCCAGGATTATTCTTCAGCAGGCCAGCCGAATAGACTTGCAGAATGAAAAGGACATTCCTTCCCGGCCCCAAGAAGGGAAAAGCCAAGGACCAGCTGGATAAGGAAGCAGCTAACACTTCAAAAGGCCCTGTACAATCACTCACCCCATAAGTTATGAGCACAGCCTTAGCCTTAAGCAAGTGCCCAGCTGCTCTGAAGAGCCCCTGAGAATGGAAAGCAGAAGAATGCAGCGAGTTACTATCCCCAGCTTCGAAGAGCCCTGGGGAGGGGAGGCTCTAGTATGATAAGGTGTGGGTACTGCCACCCACCTTCGTACATCTCAGGGGGCTGATGTGGATCATATTGATGCACAGCAGCAAATCCAGCGACTGCGGCAGAATGCCGCCCCACTGTTGCCAATCCCAGGTCACGTCCAGGTACAGAGGGGTCTTCACATTTGACAGTCCTTGGAACTGAGCTGTGGCGGCGATGCTGCAGAAGACGGCGCGTGAGCAGGAGCTGCAGGGAGCCCCTCACACGACACCGGACCCAGGCTTACCTTTAAAGCCTGCGCGGGCTGGGTAGCGAACCTACCTGTCCAGGCAGCGCTGGTCTACGTCGGAAGGCTGCCACTCTGCGTACGGGAAGGCCTGCGCGAAGTGTGCGGCGTGCTGGCCCGAGCCCGAGGCCACCTCGAGCACGCGGACGCCTCGCTGGGCCGGGTCCACGTACTGTCGCAGAACGTTCAGGATGGGCTCCTTGTTCCGTTCCGCGGCTGCCGCCACTAACATAGCGGCCACGTGCCCGTCCGCCCGGCGTTCTCCGGGTGCGCCCGAGCGGTGGTCGGGTTCCGCCGCTGGGTGTGCTGGGAGCTGTGGGCCTCCGCCCTACGGCAGGATTATCCCATGAGCCCACGCGTGGCGTCTTAAAGACTCCGCTGTTAGTTTTGGCAGGGATGAATAGCAGATCAGGAGCAATTTAGGGGTTCCCAACTTAAGAGATTCCAGTAGGCTTGGGGATTCTGACACGCAAGATGCACTAGTTTTTCCAGAGTTCCTCCTTCGGAAAAGTTCAGTTGGGGAAAATTAGTTAAAAGATCACATGCGCCGCCCGGGAATCGAACCCGGGTCGCAAGAATGGGAATCTTGCATGATACCACTACACCAGCGGCGCTCTTAGCAAGTTCCTCCGCCGTAGAGACTTAGCAATTGTGACGTACGCTGGCCAGCGGCGAATAAGGTTTTTATATCGTCACCGCCCCGGAAGTAGGACCTACACTGCTGCTGGCGCGGTGGTACTAAGGTCTCTTGGGGTTTCCTGGCTCCTGAAGAGAAGGTGCGAGAATAAGGACGCAGTTTCGAAGACAGCTTTTATTCCATTCTTTGCCGAGGAAGGCAAGGGCAACCATGGGCACTTGGGAGCGGCCGGGGGTGAGACTCAGGAGCCGGTGATAAGGACCTGAAAGGCGTGGGCGTGGCTCTACGGCGTTGGGGGGCTGTAGGAGGAGCCATTGGTCTCTGAAGTCAACTCGCCTAGAAAAGGGTGTTAGTATACACACAAGAATTAAAAGACTCATATCACAGTGACATATGTGCACCCATGTTTATAGCAGCCCAATTTGTGATTGCTACATCTTGGAAACAACCCAAGTGTCCATCAACTGGAGACTGGATAAAAAAGCTGTGGTTCTTCTACAGAATGGAGTATTACTCTGCCATAAAAATAATAAGTTTGAATCATTTCTACTTAAATGGACATACCTTGAGAATATCCTCATAAGTGAAATAAATAGGGCACAGATATGTATATATCGCATCTTTTCTCTGGTATGAGAAAATAAAGATGTAAATGAGTCCTAGC
>PVIR01031416.1:0-19468 GCA_004026965.1 Petromus typicus
ACTGGGCTGCTATAAACATGGGTGCACATATGTCACTGTGATAAGAGTCTTTTAATTCTTGTGTGTATATACCTAGCAGGGCAATGGCCGGGTCAAATGGGACCATCAATCCTAGCTTTTTGAGGATTCTCCAAACTGATCTCCACAGGGGTTGTACGAGTCTACAGTCCCACCAACAGTGGATAAGGGTTCCTTCTTCTCCGCAGCCTCGCTCTTCTTTAATTCTTTATTTTTTATTTTTTACTAACTGAATAGTACCTTGATTCTAATAGTAATTTTTAGCACTAACAATAAAACTCAAGTATCCTTCTTAAATTACAATATCAGGGCATTTTGATATATTTACATTGCCCTTTTGTTCTGTCAAATTAACTATTAACTCTGGATCTGACTGTGGTACAATAGAAATTTGAATTTGTCTTAATAATTTCCCCTTAGATTTACCTTTTGAGGTGAAATACATTTTTAAAAGGAAAGTCATGGGTAAAACAAACAGCTGAAAGGAAGAAGTCTTCCTTGTTAAGAACAGAGTATTAGCTATGAGTGCTTTGCTAGTGATTATACAGTGTTTTAAAGGGAGATGTCATTAGTCCATTAAAAACAATTTTTGTAAATTGTGACGGTAAATCCAAATCCAGGATGAAATTTTTCAGCCGAGGTAACTTAGGAACTTGATTTTCTTGTGTTTAAAGCCAAAGCATAATTTTTTTGGGGGGGTCAGGGGCTTCTTTTGTAACTTGTCCTAAATAACTATTGCAAAAGGAAGCCCTTTTAGAGATGACCATAGCCACAAACTATTCATCCATACCCCTCCAGATAAAAATTGTAATTACACAAGTCATGGCTGTTGTTTTACAAGAATTGCTCCCTCCTTTGACACATGTCACTGTATTTGACCAGTTGTCTCCAAAATACTGAATTTCAGCTAGCACTTTGTACTGAAGCCCTACTTTTAAAAGTCTGGTTTTGACATGATTTGAAGATAGTCTTGCCTCCAAATTTCATGCGTTTGAATCCCAGACTCCCATGCAGTGTAGTGAGAGATAGTCGAAGCTTGAAGAGGTGGTGACTGATGGAAGGTGACTTGATTGGATGTTGTGCCACCACTTTTGGAAGAGCTTGATGTCTGTCTTGCAGGGGTAGGCTAAGTTCTGCAAGACAACAGTATTTACTGCAGGAGTGGCTGTATTAGAAAATGTGTGCTGACCTCTCGGCACGTACTTCTCTTTGTCTTCTCCTCCGTGATGAATCAGACAAGGGCCCTTCACTATCATGACCTGGAACCAAGCTAGTTGGTCATTCCAGTCACAGAATCATATACCCCACCCTGCAAAAATCCTTCTTTTCTTATTCTTTTTTTTAATTAAATTTTAATTCAAGTCTTTATTGGTACATTATGCCTACACATCATCATCACATTCAACACTGAGAGATTGTACCAGAATATGACATGACTTGATTGTCATTTTCCCCATTCCCCCACCCTGCAGCCATCCACCCCTTCTATACATAAGCTTTGTTTCCTTTTTTATGACAATCGCATGCTTTTCACCTCATTATTTACTCTCTACACACTATTTTCTTTTAAATATTTTCTATTTCATAAGATCAACTATATATACTGGAACTCATTTACATCTTCATTTTCTCATATTAGGAAGAAGATATATTTACATGTCTGTGACCTGTTTATCTCATACATCATTTAGTTTCAGCTATTCGGTTCCAGTAACACAAAGTGTTCTAAGACTGTCCACTTCCTCTCCTTAGAATATTCATATTTTTGCCCAAATTTCAAGCAGATCATGGTGCTAAAAAGTTCTGTTTGATTTTCTTCCACAAGTAAAAAAATGAATAGGACTTCCACATTCGACAGAAGGGGGAAAGCGTGGAACAGATTCACATCCAGTTAACCAAAGTGTGTGCGCTGAATCACAAAATCACAACTCTTTAGTTTTTCTTTGTTTATTTGCTTATTTTTATTTTCAGAATATAAAAAACACACAGACCAGGATATGTGTGTTACTAGCCCACATATATCTGCTCTCCAGATATATGCCTTACAGAAGCCAAATTTTAATCCCCAAATCAGCTTATTAATTTTCATTGAAGCCTAGCTTCCATGAAGACTAGACCAGTGGAAGTATATACAGTTAAGTATTTTTTTCTTCTGTACAAAAGCAAAGCCACATAGAAACTCAATTCATAGAATTTATAAGATATCAGTTGTTTGATTATGGAAGCAGAAAAACAAATGATCTAGTGAAATCATTCAGATGATTACTGATAGAAAATAATAAATCTGGTATATCCATGAATAAAGAAGGTTCTATTATTTTCTGATCCTGTTGGATGTACTTCATGAACTTCTGCTTTGGGAAATCCTTTTGAATGATTCTCATTCTGTCTTTTCTTATTACATTTTCTTTCTTCAGAAATGTTAAAGCATTTAATCAGTAATGGTCCCTTTGGTTTAAAAGCAATTCTAGTTTTTAAGGTAACTAATTCATTATATGTCGATTTCCCAGTGTAATTCTCAGAAGACAATCTTACTTCTTTATTTCTAGGTTCTTGGGGGACTCTGCACTATAGCTCTTAAGAACAGACAACATTATATTTTTAGCACCTTGCATTGTACTGGAATGAAAACCAGGTTAGGAATCAAGAGAGTTGAGTTTGGGTTTAATCTCTGACACTTAACTCATTTTGTGACCTTAGGCTAGACATATAATTGCCTTCATTTGAAAAATAAAGAAAACATTATCACTAGTATTTACCTCTAGAGGTTATCACCAGTGCCAAGGTATGCCTAATATCAATATATTTCAGGTGTTTATCTTTCTGTTCCCCACAATCAAATATTTATTGACCATTTATTGTCTATAGGGCTCTGATCTAGTGCTGAGAGAGTAAGAAATATGCATATAAAAATACCAGTTCAAGCACAGTGCAGATTCTACATAAGTGACACATAAGAATTAACAACAATAACCACAAAGCAAAGCTCAGATATAGGAAAAAATGATGTGAGATAGCAAGAGGAATTCTGAGAAGAATCTTTTGGAGGAAAGAACGTGAGAGAGGTGGAAGATATCTGAGGACCTGACAGAGGGGGACTAACAGAGGACAGCACAGAGTGGGAGCTGCGGTGGACACAAGGGCAAGAGTTAGAAAAGGGAGAATTTTAGCATGATTTTGTCATCATTCAGATGAAAGACTTTGATCATTAGACTTTGGACAGTGGCAAAGAAGATGGATATATATATACACAAACATAGGGACTCTCCTACTAAGTCCAGTTTAATTTCATGGTCCCTTAAGAGACAAAAAACAGATCCCAGCATGGTGGCACTCCCACAATCACAGTGCTGCAAGGTTGAGGTAGAAGAGATGCAAATTCAACCTCAGCCTGGATAACTTTTCCATTTACAGACTCTTCATCTCAACAAGTAAAGATAAAAGAAGGGCTTCAGATGGAGATCAATTTGAAAGTGCTGAGTTCAATCTCCAAGATAAAAAAAAAAAAGAAATGGAAAATGAGAAAATCTTTTCTGCTGGGAGAAGAAGAGGCAAGGAAGAAGATTCAGAGATTGGAAGCTTGAAAAGAATTTGTACCCCTCGCTACTAGCCCAGAGTGTGTGTGTGTGTGTGTATGTGTGTGTGTGTGTGTGTGTGTGTGTGTGTGTGTGTGTGTGTGAATTCATTACCTGCCAATACAAAACAAATATGAAGTCATTCCAAATGCTGCTCACTGACACTTAGTAATACCTACCATCTGAAGAGTAACTTAAAGGATAATGAAACTAGATCTGGAGAGTAGAATGACATGCTACTCCATTATCAGCACAACTTGAAAAATAATAATAACATGTATAAACACACAATGCATTAAGCTTAAAAGTACATAAGATTTAAATAAAAATTCCAGCATGTAACACTTTGGCCTAGAATATATTGAACATTCAACATTGTATATATTGATATTATATATATTGAACATTGCAGCCTAAATATACCATATGCTATTTTAAAACTTTCAAAATAGTCTTCCCTATTTAGTGGTATAAACTTCTTCTAAATTATACAGCCAGTGTGTGATTAAGAGCAGTGTAAGAAGAGTGGTTAGGTTTCAGAAAAACAATATAATGTGTATATTATTAAAATTAGCACAATATTAATGACACATGAATACAGTGTCTGAAGTACTAACCAGTAGTATTTGTAATTTCAAGATGTATAATCTTAGTCACTCTAGACTGGCATAATTAACATTTAACCTGCATTAACTGGCAAATAATGTGGCTAACATTTTAACATAACTATCCAAATTGACTGTTAATTGGTTGAAAAGACTATTACAGTAATGAATTGAAGAGTACACTGGAAAATAATCACCATCAATTATGGCAGACAAAGTCTGGATAATTTATTGCAGTCATATATTTCACCTTTTGATTTACAAAGTATTTAATATCATTATTCCATTAAGTAAAGCTAATTTAAAACCTGATCAGAAGAAAGACATCATTATATAAATGGCTATTCTAGAAAATGAATATATATATGGAGGTTCATAGATAATTATGGCAGTTGCTAGTTGAACACATCAAATTAACTAGAGGTTTTTATATCAATTCTGTGAGCACAACATCAAGATGACTTGTTTAAATATTAAATGTACTATTTGCCCCTGTAGTACCCAAGAATCCAGCTCAGTCACCACATCACTTCTCATCCTGGAAGCATGGCCTGGTGTAGTTCCCTGCTGCAGGAATACTGCTGATCCTTATGACCTCTATAGTAACGCAGAGTGCAAGAACGAGGCTGTCAAAACCTGTCACAAATGTCACCACTGTCACAATGACAATGTTTCCACCTGCTTTGAACTGTCCTGAGGACTTACAATGCCACACTGGTAAGGACATGTGAGCAGCGCAGTAGACAACAGAGCAGGAAGGAACAGAAGTCTCACCAACTGACCACCAACTTGTGACCGTTGAGTCAACCATCTGGATGCAGGTTGCTATGCTCAACAGGCATTACGTTTGTGTATTGATGTCCCCCATAGCCTAATGAAGATGAAATGGGACCTTCTTTACACAGGTAGTTGAATCAGGAATGCGTACCTGTGAGTGATTAGTATGACACTGCCCTAATCCCTGTATCTGAATAAGATAAAGGAAGCAGAAAGATGCTGCTGTATTTCTGCTTTTGCTGTCTTTTGCTGCCATGATCTCAGCTCCCTTGTTATCTTTGTTGCCTGGTGCATGCCACATTGTTTCTCCTCTATGATGTCAGTTTGTCTGTCATCCCTGCCTTGTAGCCAGCCATTTATGGACTGAAATCTCTACAACTTATAAGACAAATGAACTTCTTTCCCTCTAACTTTAGGTGTTAGATACTTTGTCTCAGCATGAGAGAAAAGTAACTAGCACAAGGTGGGTATGTGCATGGTACTCAGTTTAATGATATACAAGTGGTATGCCTTTAATGGAGAGTAAGAGGAAACCTTCGGGGGCTCTGCCTTCTAACTGATGGTGGTAGTTCTGCTGAGCTAGTCTTTGAGAGAGAGCCACCACAGAGAGTACAAACTGAGCCCATTCTGTCATCCTCTTGCCTTGGTGATGTCACCTGCCATCAGCCCTCACTAGAACCAGGCACAAGCCAATGCTATTCCTTTCTACACTTTAAAGCTGGAGCTAAATCCATACTTCTTGTTATAAAGTTGCCTAGTTATCTCATCCCAGGTTTTTATTATGCCAATAGAAAATAGAATAATGAACTTCTCCCATCTGAATATTAGTTGAATAAATAGGGGAAAATACTAAAAAAAATAGCTATTTAGTGAAAAAAGTATTTTCCAAATTAATAAGCATTCAATGTAAGCATTTTCAAGCATGTATGACATTAGAGAAATTCTATGATGGATGGCTAAGAATCACTCATGTTTCACTTTTCCAATTTCTTACTACTATAGTGACCCTTCCCATCACACTTTATTGATCTTATTAGCTCTAGACTTGCTTCCTTTGGGCTATAAGACTCAAAATACCTTTTGCCAAGTGGTTCTTAGACAACCTACATATATTTCTGAAAATGTGGGGGCTTAGACAGTCTACAATGAATATTCTGCCAGTTTGGGAGCATGGTGGAAGCCAGTGTCTGGGTCATAGATGATGTGCCCCGTGTGTGTGTGTGTGTGTGTGTGTGTGTGTGTGTGTGTGTGTGTGTGTGTGTGTTTGTGTATGTGTGTGTGCACGCAGTGTTAGGGCTTTACACTACAGCATGTCCCCAGCCCATTTTTTTTTTAATTTTACTTTCAGACAAGCTTTGACTAAGTCACTAAGCTTCACAGAGTTGAGCTCAAACTAGTCATCCTCTTCTTTAGATACTACTAGAGTGGTTGGATTACGGGGATCCACCACCACAATCCAGCTAAAGAAAGCCATTTAAATGTCCTACTTGGTGGAAGAATAATAAAAATCTTCCTTAGAACTCTTTCTAAGGCCACTGCACACATTCTGAGAGGCTTTGCCCTCCTGACCTAATCACCTACTAATGGCCGTCCTTCGTAACACTGTCACATCAGGATAGCATTTCAAGATACGTCCTCATAAGCAAAATAAACAGGTCATAGATGTGTAAATATCGTATCTTTTCTCTGGTATGAGAAAATGAATTGTAGTAAGTATAGTTGATATTGTGAAGTAGAAAACATTTAAAAGGAAAGAGAGTGTAAGGATAAATAATGAGGGGAAAACGAATGTGGTAATAATAAGGAAAATAGAAAACAAAGATTGTGTATATAGGGGGTGGGGAAATGCAGGGCAGGGGGAAAAGGGAAAAAAACGAGAATCAAGTCATGTCATATTTTGGCACAAACTCTTAATGTTGAATGCGATTATGATGTGTATTCATAATGTACCAATACAGATTTTTTAAAAAAGATATGAATTTTGGATGGCACAGTTTATTGGAACATCCCAATTTTTGTTTTTATATTTTAAGTAAGGTTCTTATATCATGTTATACTTTTAGATGAGTAGTTTTGATATGTGAAGGAAACTATTCCACTTCTATTTTGATTTCTTTCACATTTGAGAATAATGACTCTTCTCAACCCAATTTAAGAAAAAAATCATCCTTTACTGTCTTCTCAGTATAGTGTCCCTGGTCACTGGAGAAGAGTCCTTGTTTCTGAAGCTGCTATATAGAGGCCATCTCTATCTTCTTATTTTGATGTAAAGCCTTGATCATCTATTTATTTAATTGTTAAATGACTGTCTTCTTATTCCAGGAAATCAGTTCAAGAACAAGGACTCTATTATGTTTACAGTACACAGATTCTTAGTGTTATACTATAAAATCACAATAAAAATAAGAATACTTTATCCTCATAATTTTGATTTGCATAAAGACTTTGCAAACTTTGGGTAGAGCTCTCTCATTGGCTTTCTTTGTTGGCTTTGTACTTGCTGTTCCTTTTTGTGTTTTAATTTTTTTAATCTTCATTGATACATTAAATATACACATCATGATTGCACTCCATAATGGGCATTTGTACCAGCATAAGACACAACTTAATTCTAATTTTTTCCCATAGACCTACCCACCCTACCACCCGCCCATATACATAAAATTTGTTTCCTTACTTTTTTGTTACAATCTCATCATTTTCCCCTTTTTTCCTATTTTACATTGAGCATTTCTATTTCACAATATATAACATACAATTCTAGGACTCATTTACATCTTTATTTTCTCATACCAGAGAAAAGATGTAATATGTACCTATCTGTGCCCTATTTATTTCACTTATGAGGATATCCTCAAGGTATGTCTATTTAAGTATAAATGATTCAAACTTATTATTTTTTATGGCACAGCAATACTCCATTCTGTAGAAGAACCACACACAAGAATTAAAAGACTCATATCACAGTGACATATGTGCACCCAAGTTTATAGCAGCCCAATTTGTGATTGCTACATCTTGGATACTTGCTGTTCCTTTTGCTTGATGTTAACTCCCTTCTCTTTCTTCAGTTGTCAGACTCTAGCATATGAACAGATATTACCACCACTGAAAATTCATTACAAAGAATTGCAGTCAGTGCTCTAATTTTATATTAGGAGAAAACTATGTTACATACTCTTACATTGTTTGTCTTGCCAACCATGAGTTTCTAAAATGTGCAGTGCAGTCATGTTACTCTCCAGACACTGTCCTTTGATCTACACTCCTTCTACACAGAGTTAAGCACCTTATTAATGCTAAATACCTAAATGAATTCACAGATGATTCACAGTATCACTATCCAATCTCTTCTACACCATTTTTAAAAGAAAATAAAATATTACATCCAGAACATACAATATCCTTTAACATATGAAACACATTTTGTAATTTAGTAGGATCAATATACACAAATGACAGAGAGAATATCCCAACTCAGAAATTAGACATAGATAGACTGTAGATAGACTTATGTAACTCAATTTGTATCATCATTACTCATTATAAAATTAACTATGTATGCTCAATGTCCATGTGCTAATGAGCTGACCTCCAAAGTGACTATATCTGGAGATAAGAGAATTTAGGAAATAATTAAGGCTAAATGATCTTATAAGGGAGAGACTCTCATCCAGTAACATAGTGCCTTTAAAGAAGAGCAGGATCTCCTGATCCCTTGTTTTCTGCCCAATTCCTTTCCTTCTTTTCCTAGTCCTTCCTCTCCCCTCCCTCCTATCCGTCTCCTTCTAGACTTTAGAAGACACAATGAGATGGGATCATTTCTAAGCCAGAAAGACATACCTAGTAAGAACCCAAACATGCTATTACTCCATTCTCAGATTTCTAGACCTCCACAACTATGGGAAAAGAAGTTTCTTCCAAGACACACAAGCTACATATTGGCAGATCAAACCAGCACTTTAAAAGCAGTATAAAGAATGAAATGAAGAGCTCTTTGGAATCCATGAACATATAAGGTAAAGCAATTCTCAAAATAAAGGTACTTACAAAGAAGCACACAGTGACTTCATCAGTAAGAAAAGTGTCAGGGGTTGGAAATTTAATAAAATGATTCAATAAGATAGAGCAAATGAAAGGAGGAAAAAGGTAAATCGAGGGCTGACACCATTGGAATCAGCACAGAGAGAATCTTCTAACTCTTTGATACCAGGAAGACTCCCAGTGTCCTCAGTCACAGTGTTACAGGAAACACATTCAAAAAGCCGAGCATGTTTACCTCCTTACAAGTGTCTAGTTACACAAGAATAATTCCTTCTGCAACAGTCACAGATTGTTTTATTCTTAAAATCATCTCTTAAAATTCCAACTGGAGCAGAGGGTCTACTCCTGTTTTACAGTGACCCCACACTGTGCTTTCAATCCAGGTGTGGAGAGCAGAGAGCTGACATATCCTATGCTTTTGAGACTTTAATGATGCCCAGAGCTTTCATTTCTTTTTACACACTGACAGTGGAAAACATGGTCTCCTTATGTACAACATAAAACCTAATAAAGTATCCAGCTGTTCTTTCCCTGGTGATTCCTGCTGCTTCTATCTGAGGTACAGTAATGTCAAATTTTCATGAAAAGGGTTAGAAAACACACTATATAACTGTACCATGCTAGAATATCCATAGTACGTTTGCCTTTTTCTCTTTGCCTGTCATTATATATCAAACACACGCACGGAAGCTTTATTTCCCAGTGGTCTAAACCTAGAAGATAATGCATATCCTTAATATCCAGCAATTTCTACATTGCTCTTTCCTGCAATAATCCAAGAATACACTTTCTTTGTTCTCTTTTATATTTAGTTTCAAACTGCAAGTTCATCCTGCATGTAAGAACTAGAAATACAGTTATGATTATTTCTAAGATTTTTAAAATCAGAATATGTATGGAGCCACTCATATTCCACTTTTATCTCAGAATGAAAGCTCAAAAATTGATTTCAAAAAAACACAACCATGTTTATTTAGGTTGTTTTAGTGGCAAGGATCCATGTCACTCTTATAAACAGAAGAGCCAGTATGTATAGATTTAGAGAATATTAATATTCTCTTAGGTGACACAGAGCCTTGAGAAATACTTAAAAGTTTGAGGAAATTACTTTACAGTATACAATACATTGCTGTTTCATCAGCCACAAAATGCTCCTATTCCCATCAGACACTGGACTTCAAATGTCTGTGGGCAAGCCGAAAGACTTGCCAACAGGAAAATAAATTAGTCTTAATGGTTTGAGTGTGGTAGGGCTTAAGCGGTTCGAAAAATATAACTATATAAAAAGCTTTTTTAGGAAAACCTACATTTAAAATTCCTCCTTCAATTTGGCCTGATTGAATCATTTTCGATATGGTGGCTTTATTCCAAAAGAAAAGGCCAGAAGTATAATAATTTCACCTCTGTTCTTATCATTATATCCAAACGAAAGATTTTGGGAATTAATCTCTTGCAAGGTAGGACGCAAGGAACTAGACTGACAAACTTGTTCCTTTAAAGGCCGGAATGTAAATATTTTAGGATTTCTGAGCCATATGATTAGAGCAAGAAAACAATCAAAACCAATATGTGAAGTAATGAGAATGGCTATGCTACAATCAAACTTTATTTCTGGATACTGAAAATTGAATTTTATATATTTTTAACATATTATAAACTATTATTCTTCTTTTGACTTTTGGGAAGCTGTGTAAAAGCAAAAAGGCATTTTCATAACTTGCAGTTTGCCATATTTATCACATAGATTGTACTTTGCTGATTTAGCTCTGTATGTGGCAATACCACAGAACTTGAGCTGAACTTTTTCCTCTTAATGCAGATTTATTTGTTAGCTCTGAATAATACAGAAAAGTGTCACTAACAGCCATGTGACACACATTCTTACAGCTAGGAAAACAGTAGTATGATCAGTAAAAGTTTGTATGAACTGGGTCTTACTGGGTAAAAACTAAAACACCTGGTCTAAAAACAAAACCAAGCTTAAAGCAAAGCAAGGCAGGCTTAAATATATGTAAGCATGTGGCTCTTATGACCAGCAGCAACTCGAACTGGATTTCTCGTTATTACATATTCTATACCCACTTACGAAATAGACCTTATTACATTTCTGAAAATGTAATTTGTCTTTTGTTTTTGCCAGAGCACTCAAGAGCATAAATAAGCAATAACTTCAAAGTTCAATCGTGGATCCTAAGAATATCAAAGAATTAGAATTACTTACCTAGTTGAGAAAGAAAAGCCCAAGTCATTTGGATTGAATTAGCGATCATAATTTCCAAATCCATGTTAAAAGACATGAAAGGAAAGGAAATAAGAGACAAAATAATTCGTTAAAATATTTGATTCAGAAAAAATAACTTTATGCAGTCCTATTACTAACTCTATTGCTATCAAACACCAGTTTTTGATAATTCAGCTGAAAGCATACTTAAAAAACAAAACAAAAAAACTGTTACTACTCATTACAAAGAAATGATTTCAGATATACCTGATAAAAAACCTGTGTACGGGCTTGGGATTTAGTTCAGTGGTTCTGGTGCCTGTCTTGCAAGCTCAAGCACCTGGGTCTATCCTTTGTGACCACATACCATACTGGGTGTGGAGACTCACGCCCAGCAGCAATCAGTACCACACACCACACTCCTGGGCGTGGTGGCTCACACCTGTAATCCCAGAACTCGGGAGGCAGAGGCAGAAGGATTGCTGTGATGTGAGTTTGAGGCTGGGCAAAGCAAGACCCTGTCTCAAAAAAACAAAAACAAACAAACAAACAAACAAAAACAAACAAAAAAACCTGTGCGCAACTTGTATTATATTTAATATGAATTGACCAATGTTATCACTTCCAACAGCAAGTGACATAGGACAGTCTAAAAATGACTTGAATGAAATCTTTATCTGAATACCAGAAGGCTGAGGGCCAGGGTGGAAATTATACAATGAGAATGAAATTGAACAATTCATATATGGTTATAGACAGCGCGCATCTTGGATCATCTCATTTGCCGTTAAATAAAGCTGTTATTCATGATATGCAGCAACAATAAAAAGTAGCTATATGGTATAAAAATATTGCCTGCAGGGCAAATCCAGGCAAATAAGTAGATTTAAAATAAATGCAGTGAAGTACAAAGAAACAAAACAAAACAAAACAACAACAACAAAAAAACCCATTAAAATGTTTGCATGCCTTTCCAACTCCTTTAGTATATATTACAATGCCTAAAGCCAGTTATTTATGAAAAAGTCATCATTTCCTATAAGTGTATGTTTTAGCTCTATGAAAAGGCCATGATAATAATGGCTTCCTCTTGCAGTTCTAAAAATGACGTAGATTATAAGACTAACCAAAAACACACATGCACACGTTCGTGCGCGCGCACGCACACACACACACACACAAAGAGATGGAGATAGAAGTGCTTTGTTTTTCTTGAGAGTCAGTCAATTTAATGTATTGTGATTAAGATAATCTCTTGCATTTTGAGGCACCTTAACTTATACTCATGAAAACTTCAGCATATCAACACTGTTCCAAAGTTGTAATTTAGGAGAAGCCTGAGACTCAAGTAATTAAAATATTTTTCTACATATAGATGGTGAAAAATAACTGGAACTTTGAAGTTTGCAGCATTTGTTTTATTTCAGAATGTCAGCATCCTTTTGTTGAAATAATACGCGTGACCATCATAGTTGGATAATGGTCATATGTTCATATTTTCCTTACTCATTTAAACATGGCAGCAATGACTAGGCTCAGTGCAAGTCAGTTCTGAACTAAACTTATATGTGACTACGAAAACAATGCAGATCTTACCTATGTTTTTAAAGAAATGTAACCATTTCTCAAAGATGTAGTGTTTTTTTATTATTGTCATTGTTTCGTTTTTGTTTTGATAAAGAAAGGAAGTGAAAAGTGTTCCTATGTCTTTATCTTTTCCAAAAAAATAGTAAATACATTATCACTGATTAAGTAACCCAAAGAAAAATAGCCTAAACAATCTCTCTCTGCTTTTAAAACTCTCAACTATTATTTCCTTCAGGACACTCCTTTAATGTGGAAAATTAAATTAATCAAGAATATTTTTTACTCCTTTTAATTTTTATAGGCTAATAATTTATTGCTTTTCTAAAGCAGTACAAGTTTGTGTACATAATAATTCCATTTATCTTAATTATTTTTTTAAAATTCCCTACCCATCTACTCCCTCAATATTCTCTTCAACATTTGGGTCTCCTTTCCACTTGCAGAGGCTGTTTTCATCATTTTTCTCTCTTCAATTCTTTTTTAACTCCCTCTCTTCCACCTCTATCCCTCCATCTTTTATTCTCTCATCCACTTGAAAAAGATGCCAATATTTCTTATTTACCCAATCTATATATATTGGAGAGATTCTTAGAGAATCAATGTGATAGTTAACCATGTGTGTCTGACTTATTTCACTTAATGTCATGGCCTCTAGTTGCATCTATTTCCCTAGAAATGCATATTGAAATGTTTAGTACATCTAGAGCTGTTACTACTACTAGATATGTAATTCCACAACAAATCAATCCTGTCAATACACTGGCTTTATTACTTTAGCCACACTTATTAAATGTGTGATCCATTGTTCAAACAATTATTCAAATTATTTTTGTAATTTTCTTTATCTTCATCTGAAATATCAATATTTTTATAACAATATTTAAGATTTCAGAGATAATATACAAAACAAATTCAAATCAATATTTTAATTAAATTGCTGAGAATCTATGGTTTCTTTGAGATCATTTCTTTTCTCCTTGTATTTTATGAATTATAATAAATTATTTTATTTATTTATTTATTTATTTTTGAGACAGGGTCTCGCTTTGTGGTTCAGGCTGGCCCTGAGCTCAGCCTCCAACTCACATCACAGCAATCCTCCTGCCTCTGCCTCCTGAGTGCTGGGATTACAGGCGTGAGCCACCACACCCGGCACTGTGGTATATGCTACTGTTTGCTGCTGGGGTGGGTCTCCACGCCCAGTATGGTATATGGTGACCGCGGATCGAACCCGGGTCCTTGCGCTTGCAAGACAGGCGCCGGAACCACTGAGCCAAATCCCCGGCCCCAATATTATAAGTTATTTTAAAGTAATTGCCATAACATGATCTCAGATTTTTCTGTGTTAGCCATGGGGGGGATGTATTACTTTCTACAGCTACTTAAGGGGTTATCTTTTAGGACTTGTCGTCTTCATTTGCTCCTTTGTCTGCTATCCAGTAAGGTCACGATGATCCTGTCTGCATTCTCATGAAAAACTCCAGAGTAACCAGATGTGGGGTTCTGACCAGAGCACGGAAGGAGCAGATATTATCTAAAAAAACAAAGTTTACTTTCCATGGCAATATCTAAAATAAAAAAAAAAAAGTAGAAGTGTAATGTGCAAACTCCAAAACAGAATACTTTATCTAAACAGAGTTTTCTTTATCTCCCTGACCAAAATAAAATATATGTTCTGGCTTGTATTTGACATTAACTTAGACCTGTGCTATTCCTTCTATGATGCTTGTTTTCTAAAACTTATCTTTAGAGTTAGAATTAACTTTGTCTTCTCTGTTTTCACCAAGTATATTATTAGCAGACCAAAGTTTATTCAAATTGGAAAGTTCAGTGGAAGGATACCAGAATCAAACTCCAACTGACAAATACAGATTATTATTTAGCATATGACACATGATTATATTACTTTTTGGGACCAAGTACAAAGGATTCATGTCAAAGAAATGCTTCATGAATATAATTATTTGTGATAAAGACCTTTTACTGACCATATGTACATGTAAAAAATAATAATTCATAGTGGAATTTTAACCTAAATTTTTGCAATGTGTTCTCAGAGAGCTGAACTCAGTATCATGATTACTGAATGTTTTTGTGATCACAGAATCAATCAGTCTTATATGGGCCTAAATAATTAGCTTATTTGAGCACATTTTGTGATTTCTGAGTTATTAGGTTCAAATAAAGTAAAAAATAAGATAAACATAATTTGTATATAAATCTATCTCCAAATAAACATTTTATTGTTGCTATATTATTTTGAAAATACTGTAAAATAAATTTATGCTTAAGTAACATATTCAACATAAAATAAAATCAAGAGATGAAACTCAAAAAGTTTTAAATCAGTGGCAGTTAAGAAAAGTAAATGCTCTCGTATCATTTTAGGTCACACAGTGAAAAGAATTGCCTGCTTTGTTCTCAGCTTAACATTCTTGGGGATAGTCTTTGGGGTGAAATACCATTTTTGTTAAAGTTAATTTTTCCTTCCTCTAAAGAAAGCAGTACACTTCTGACAGTTGCCCAATGTGTGGTAAAGACAAACTGCTCTCATTTGAAATGATAGAAGTCAGATATTTCAAGATTTCCAAATTTATCAATGCAACATTGTTGCTTATTTGAAAATATCAGTCAACATTTTAATAGCTAGATGCTGCTGATATTCATTCAGAAAATAAACAATTTTTTCTACTATAAAATTTATCTCCTTTATTATAATGATACATCATCTTTTAGAGACTGTCTTCTTTCTCTTATTCTAGAATGTGTATTCTCAAGTACCTGTTGGATGCAGACATAAACTTTTGGAAGCATAATACAATTAGCACAACGAAAATGGAACTTGGCTCTTCCAATTCCATTTTAACCTTTTTCTGTACCCTTTGTTTACCTTAGTAGAAGTTGTCACCAACCTTCTCAGAATTACAAAATACAAAACATATATTTATTTACTCTTTGTTTTTTTTAAATAGTAGTGCTTCAAAGACCCTAATTCTAGTCCATCTATAGCATCACTACTGGAATGGTCATCTACTACAAATAAAAAATGAGAGGAGGGAAAGGAAAAGAAAAGAAAAGAAAAATGATAAGAAAGAAGACACTGAAAAAGAAAAGAAGAGGAAGAGAAAAAGGAAGAAAGTAAGAAAAAGGGAATAAGGAAGGTCAATACAGAAGATGAAAGAGATACAGAGAAAAGAAGTTCCTTTTGACCTCTGCTGGTAATGGTATAAAACCTTTTGTTTAACTTAAGATATCCTTTTCCCTTTGCTCTCTATGGGTTGATTCAGCATCATTTTCCTTAAGGAAAAGCTGCACCACTGCTCTTAATTCTTATTCTTATTCACCTATTAAGCCCATGTAACCCTTAAAAAAAAAAAAAAAACTCTGCTTTTGTGCAAGTAGATTACACTGTCCACTGCCCACTTACCCACATGCCACTCTTCACCAGCTACATTTTTGCTCAATTATGACCCCATCTCAAAAGCCACATGACCTGGCCATTCTTCACTATTCTTGGAAGAGTCCCAGGATGCCCAATTCTTTACATCTCATTCTACTCTCAGTAGACTATTAATAGAACTCTATTGCTCCCAGAAATCACTTTTATATTTGTTAGGACTTATATTAGTGGTGCAGAATCTCTCTGGTGTTTATGCCCATGGTAGTGTCTGCTCTTTAAAGCCAAGGCTGCTTTTCCTAACATAGATATAGATTCAGTTGTTATTCACTAAGCGATCACAAATTATGTTCTCTATTCAGAAATTTCACTGTTTGTTTGAGTCACAGAGTCAACTATCACATACCAAGCTTTACAGTTAATAAAAACTCAGTAATTGAGAGGGGTCTTACACTTCAGATATGTTATAAGACTCTCAGTGGATGTCTGAAACCACAGAGTATCTCACCATACATTTTTCTCATCTACACATACCTATAATGAAGATGAAGTTATAAATTAATTACAGTAAGAGATTAACAGCTAATAATAAAACAAAAATTATGCATTATAATAAAAGCTATATGAGTGTGTTCTCTATCTCTTGCAAGAAACAGGAATCTCTTTAGGACAAGGTTGATTTCAGGTTACTGATCTTGTGAAAAGTGAAACTGTGGATATATTAGTGTATTTAGAATCATGCAGACTCAGATGGGAGACATGATGGTTATGAGAAGGTTTAAGGTACATAGTCAAGAAGCTGAACTAGGTGAGTGAGGATAGGTGAACAATATTTACATCTCACTATAGAAATAAATAATATGATTATTTTATAACTAAATTTAAGACCACAGAAATAGTTATAGCTATAGCTACACAGACACACAGAAATATGTAGAGATGAAAGAATACACAATTTCTGACCTTCATCTTTATAATTTTCCTAGACATAAAGGTGTTACATTCAACAGCATAAACTATATGAATATTAATTACATGAATATATAAACATACCTGAAGTGGACTGAAGAAATCACTAAAGTTTTATTTCAAGTGTTATCCCATTTTTATTTGCATGGACAAAAATTCTGTTAAAGTCCACCTTTCTCATCTTTTGTCAGACTTGAAAATGTCAAATGTAGTAAAAGAGATCACCTCAAAAAACAGATACATCTTGCTGATACTATGCCATGGTGAGTACTTTTAGGAGTTGTGTAGGGATTTCAGGATTGCAAATTAACTTTAGTTATGAGACCTAATAATTGCTATTTTAGCTACAGGTTTGGCTCTTACGAAGACAAATACTACCAAAAAACAATTCCTTAAAGTACTTTATATCAATGATTTTCCTTTAGGAATAAAATATTATACATGGCATTTCTCAAAGTACTTGCAAAGGCCTATTTCTTCTTTTTCTGTTAGGAATCTTTTTGTATAGTAAAGAAAATTTCAGAGCTTTAAGATGACCTACATAAGTTCCACAATAATCCCTTTATATGCCTGAAAAATACAGCAAATATTTAATAGACTACTCTATATAAAGAAAGTTAGTAGACAAAGCCAAGCTCCGACAGCCAAGAATTTTAAAACTATCAAAGGAATCAATGGCCTTCTTTATGGCTCATCAGTGCCAAAGGCAGAATTATACACCTAACATACACCTTGA
The DNA here is from genome assembly GCA_004026965.1 of Petromus typicus. NCBI lineage: Eukaryota > Metazoa > Chordata > Mammalia > Rodentia > Petromuridae > Petromus > Petromus typicus. The sequence goes on from PVIR01031416.1 coordinate 17,930, forward strand.
ATCTCTCTTTGCTCTTTGTTAGGACTGTGTCTTTTCTGAATCTTCAAGCGCCATCCTTTCTCTAGTACTTGTCCACAGATTGCCAAGTGCAACTCAAAGTTCTGAAATTACCACTTCCTACTTATCAACAAAAACTCTTATCCCACCAGAGTTCATCTACATATTCAAAAAAAAGTCCTTATGATTTTTATTAGGATCATTCATCCTAATGTATTAAAAGCAAGTGGAGGAAATATATATTCAATTATTTCTTAAATTGAAAAAAAAAAAAAACTTTCAAATTTGATAAGTGTATCAGTATAATACTGGAGACCAAAACTCTAAACATTGCTATTTCCCTTGACCATGCTGGATTATCCCTTTTCCATTCACATATGAGAAGGGATTGGACCCAAAATGTACATTCTACTTCTGAAAAGTGCCCACTTTATCCCAACCTATTGGTAATTACTCTGAAAAACCTAGTGCGATAATTTCCCCTAGCAAAGCAAGTAAATAGTTACACAAACTAGTCTTTGTTTTGCACTGTGTGTTTGATTACAGATGGCTGTAACCATGTAGTGGCCACATAGTGCTAAAATGTAGGCACATGTAGTTCTATACTGAGAACACATAAGATACATCTCACTGTCAGGTTTGTTTTTATCTCCCTGCCAGGTTTGTTTCAGCAATCAGTTCTGACTCTTTATTACAATAACAAATACAATTCTCTTCATACACAATGCACTAAAATTCAAGTCACTGATTTAAAATAATAATTTAGCTATGGGTTTTCATATACATTCATCATTTTTATAGAAGAGTATCTATATCTGTATTCTCTTCATATTGATCAGTTTAATAAAACTCCAGAAGCTTTGATCATTTCAATTACATAGAAGCAGAAAGTGTCCCTGCTAAGAGTAAAATTATAAAGACAGTGGAAGAAGTGGTGGAGGATACTTAGAAACAGTGAGGTTTAATTAAGGAAAGAATGCATGAATGAGTCAACAAATCTCAAAATGTAGCCTCTTCACAATTAGTAAATGGCTGAAAGTGGAGTCTACCTAGGGCACGATGGACTCCATTATAATAAACTGGCTTAAACTAGAGTAGTCACGATCATATGCGTCAGATCCCATCCAATAATTCTTTTTCAGGGGAAGAGAGCTGTCTGCTGAGAATATGGAACAGAGAATCCAGGATGATGAATTTTGTAGCTTTGTCCTAAAGTCAGCCAAGAAACAGGAAAGAGCTAATTATCAAAGAAAAATTTCCTGATGAACGTGAGGAAGGATATTCAAGTTTCCCATGGCCTAGATCGACTCAGGTTAAGAATATCTTCTTTGATGATACAACTGTTCTAAACATTAATATTAATAACAGCATCCAATGCTGATCATTAATTTTGTGTCATACACAAGAGCTAACACATTCCCAGCACCACCTCTTTTTATCACTGTGACAGCTACGGGAGGTACAGATAGGTACTTCTCGTTTTATAGTTCAGACCCAATGAGGTGACATGACTATGTCAAGGAGACACACTTAGAAATTCAT
>PVIR01031417.1:0-19476 GCA_004026965.1 Petromus typicus
AACTCTGGAGTGGGCTTTCTAGGTTATACGGTGTGTGTTGATTCTCCCTTAAATACAGAGATATCTGCATGTACTTCGATTGTAGGTTGAATGACTTATGCCTGTCAGGATCCTCAAGAGTGATCTCATTTGGAAAGAGGGTCTTTGCCGAGGGAGTTAGTTAAGGATCTTGCAGTGAAATCATCCTTAGTGGGAGGTGGCCCCTCAATCTGGGAACTGGTGTCCTTAAGGAAGGGAAGAGGGTACTGGAGACATGGGAGAGTTTGCACAGGGAGAAGGACGGGTAGAGACAGAGGCAGAGGGCGGAGTGCTGCAGCTACAGGCCAAGCAACTGCTGCTCTCACCAGAAGCAAGGAAGGGGGGCCTTCCTTGGAGCTTTTTGGAGTTGCCATGGACCTCCTGCAGCTCTGACTTCAGCTTCTGGCCTTTAGAGCTGCAGAAAACACATTTCCATTGTTTGGACTTCCCAATGGATAGGGTTCCTTATGACAGCCTAGGAAATCAACACAACCTTCTACTCTTGAGAACCCCTCTCTCTCCTCTCCTGGCTCTGCAGAAAGGTTGGCCTTCCGAGGGCTTCACTATGCCTCGCTTTCAAACCCTACGGCCAGGAGGCCACCTTTTGTTCTCTGCTGTTAACTGGATGCAGGCAGGAGAAAGGGCTGGAAGACTAAAAAAATACATGGGAAATGTGGCGTTGAGATAGGCCAATGGGAGTCACATGACCTTCTTTTTCTCCACCAGCTCCAAAGCCCGCAGAAAATTTACAAAACTACAGACAGAAACCTGGTGACAACAAAACATCTGAGAGATAGAAGGACAGGAATAACTTAGGGCACTTGCCTGTAGGTGAGGTTCAGAATAAAAAGCTACTGAGGAACACACTGGGGGGAATGGGGACAACCAGATGATAAAGTAAAGCATGCTGGGAAAGTGGTGAGGCGGAGACCTGAGGATAAAAGCAAGTCACATAATGGATGTGAATTCACAGAATGTTTCCTTTGAGGGGAGGGACACTGCTATTCCAGGTTGGTGTCTAAAAAGAGCTCCTGCGATGGGGGGGGGGGCGGTGTCTGACTGTGACTGAGAACTATGTCATGCCATGCCTGAAGTCCTACACAGGGCACAGCGGTGACGCTGGACTCAGCGAGGTGAGATTAGAGGTGAGCAAGAAGGTTCAAGAGACAGTAATCAAAGTGCCATCAATGATGAGAAACAGATGCTGTTTGGAAAAACAGTGTTCCAATCAGGTGCTCTAGGTCATGGCAATGAACTATTGGAAGGACAGAGAAGTGTGTTACAGCGTACAGCAGGGTCATGAATGCTGTGAGGTGATTCCCTGACTGAAAAGGGCTTTCAAGGCGCAAAAGCGCTGCTAAGGTTCAGTTCCCAGGGCAGCTGGAACAAGGCTCTTTTCAAAGCACGGTATAATTTCAGCACAGAGTAGCCTCAGTCCAAATTCTTCCTGTGGGCCACAGCCTCCTTGGACACGGACTGTCTCAGGAGACGCGGCTGACACCTCACATGCGCAAGTGAAAACGCTGGCACCAGGGCGGTGTCCAGTTTCCCTGCAGTAGGATCAATAATGTCTCTGAAAAAAAGCCTCAGAAGCGAGGTGTAAAATAGCTCTGACTTCTCCCAGTTCTTCCTTATTTCAATTCACAGGGTGGTCTTGGGAAACTAGAACTGCTGGTTTTCTCTAAAGCTGACAAATCCATATTGAACCTGGACGTGTTCCCAGGCGCCTGCACGTCCAGCCTTTCACAGCCTGGCTGTTTGGTGTCTGTCTCCTAGAGATGACTTTGATCTATCTCCTCAATGCCCAAACTTTTCTGGAGCCTACACAATGAATCCTTTGCACAAAGAGGCAGAGTTTCTGACACAGAAAAATTACAGGTACGTGCTTTTCCTCTCACTCAGCACAGAGAGAGGAGATTAAAAAATGAAGCCAGACGCCTGAGGCCTGCAGGTGTGGCCACCACACTGGGAGGGAACAGGGTGAAGCCTGGGCCACTGGGGACTGAAGCGTTTCCTTCCCTTGGTCACCAAGTAAGAATCCTGAGGTACTTCAGGGCCAGCTCCATCCTAGTGAGCTTCTCTGCAAAAACGGTTCAGTGGCCACCAGCCCAAACCCACTTAAATATCCTAAGATACCGCATCTACTGTTGGAAAAAAACAAAGTCGAGGTCCACACTGCTGTGTCTTCCTGGCGGGTTGTGCTCAGTTTGGCTTTCCTCCCTGTGTGGATGGGGGTGAGCCCACCTCCCACGCCAGGGGGCTGCAGAAAGGCTCTGGAGCGCCCCGGTGATGGGGAAGACAGACTTGGGCCAACCGGTGGGAGGGGGCTGGCTTCCAGCTCCTCCCAAGGCCGTGGAGCGATTAGGAGCCAGGCCCCCGGCCCACCTGTCAGCCACCCCTCCTTCCATGGACCAGCTCTGTGCACCAACATGGGGCTGTCTCGGGTTGCGTCTTGAAACAGCCTTTCTTTCCTCCTGGTATACTCACAGTATTGCTTTTGTGTGTGGGGGGGGTAGTAGCGAATGAACACAGAGCCCTCCATCCTCAGTCCACTGTCACTTTGAGAGGATTTCCCTAAATTGCCCAGCCAGCCTTGAGCTTTTGATTTTCCTGCCTCAGATTCCAGAGTAGCTTCTCATCTTCTACTATTTGGTCTCGACTGAGAAGTAATTAAAGTTATCAAAAGTTACCTCGGATTACACATGCCTGCTAGTGTGTCTGGCTACAACACTTCTTTATTATAGGAAATAGAATAAGAAAATTCTAGAGAGAAAATGCAGAGGCCACAGGTAGGGCAGAAGTGGGTTTGAGATGGAGCTGTGTTGCGGGGCTGGGTGACCTGGCATCCTATGGAGGATGGGATCTGAATTCTCATCTTCTAAGGGGCAGGACTGGCTTCTTCACCGCTCATCAGTGGGGCGATCAGTGCCATGAAGCAGTCACGGCTCACAGTAAGTGCCCTGCTGATGTTAGAGGTTAAGGGTCATTAAGGACAACATCATCCATCCACAAGCCCAGCACTCCTGTTTAAGGACCGAATTGCATTTCACTGAATGGTCCCAGCGTTAATGAACCAATTAGCTCACTGTCCAAGACTTTCCTTTTTTTTTCCTTTTTTCCTGCCACACTATTTACAATATTATGGTGAACACCTGTAATAAAATGTTAATCTTAGATTGCTAATGACCTAATAAATCTCTTGGAGATCTCAGACACTTTTCCTGGAGTCCTGACTTGTTGATATCAAATGACTACACCAATCTCTGGTTTGACTCAAAACTAACATACCCAAAAGTACATTCATTATCCTCCCTCTGCCCCTTTGATTCTAAGCTCTAAGCCTGTTTCTCCTCGTGATCCTTTAATCACCCAAGGTAGAAACTTGGGTGTCATCCTATGCTCTTGTGTCTTTCTTTCTCATTCTCTCATCTGCCCAGTGCTATCTTATTTATTTCACCTCTATATCTCACCAATCCATCTTCCTGGCAACACTCCTGTCTTCTGATCATCAGGACAACTGCAGGACTCCTAACTTCCTTTCTTCAGATTCTGATATCTCCATCCATCCGTCTGTCCATCCATCCATCCACCCACCACCCACCATCTCTACCCATTCACACTACTGCCTATTACTTTGCACCTCAGTAGACTTGGTCACTCTCTTCACTGTCCCTGGAACATATCAATTCATGGTGAAAGAAGAGTCAGAATATCAGGTTCTAATCCTGGCCTACCTACTTGGAAGTGTGTGACCCTAGAGACTCCTCCTGGGTCCTCAATTCACCTGCAAGGAAGCACTTCACATGTTTCGTTTTATCACTGAGCTTGCAGAATCTGATGAGAGAATGGGTAGGAAGGTTGCCTGCAAAGCCTCAAATTCTACACAAACCTATCCACTACCTGCCCAGGAAACTCTCCTTCCTCCATCTTGCTCTAGCCAAGCCCCCCAGTCATGCCCTCTCATGATTCCAACCTTCCATGCCACGGTTCTTGGCTCTTCCTTTGCCCGGAGTAAGGTTCTTCCAACCTACCTACCTAGAACACACAGGTATGTATCTCTCATGGAACTGCCAAGGAAACACTTCCTATTAGATACTTAGTGTCTCCCTTGTTGCTACTTTTGTTAAATTAGGTGGTTATATATTATTAACACTCAGGGGGAAGGCTGAAGAGTTACCTCCCAAACTCAAGCTTTTGTTCTGTTTTAGCAGCAGGGATCGAAACCAGGATTTTGTACATGTTAAGCACATGATCTACTACCAGGTTACACCCCCAGGTCCAACTCCAAGCTCTCCAGGAGACCAAGGGCAGCCAGTGGCAACAGGTCCATTGCATCTTTTATTTTTCTTAAAATAAATTCACCTATTAATTTGGAGGAATCTAGGTAAATGTTTTGGTTTGATTGGTTGGATGAAATTTAATAGATGACAGCAATAGTCTTTGATTTTGCTGGATTCAGCAAATCTGGAGTCCTAAGGCCTCTAGTAATAGGGTGCTCGTCGTAGCAGTGCCATCATGCGCAGGTATTACAAGCACACATGGGAAACATGCTCTACAGCAAGACGTTTCATTCATCTGTGCAGCCCTCTGTCTGTATTTCACATGTTAATAGGAGCTTGACACTTTTGCTTTTGTTATTGCTTTTTTTTTTTTGCTGTTGTTGAACTGATTTTTTTTTTAAACATTATTCGAGATCGAACGAGGGCCCTTGTGCTTTCAAGGTAGGTGCAGTACCACTTGAGCTAAATCCTCAGCCCCTGAACTGATTTTTTAAATACCAGGAACCTTGAGTTTTAACCTCTATTTGCTGGTAGCTTATTTGTCTGCCAGCAGAAAACAGCTTCTGAGTCCATAAGTGCTGGCTAGCATTTGTCAAAGTTTACAAAAGAAAATATTCAAATAAACCCCATTCATTAAATTTATGTATTCCTGAAAATTAGGGAAAAAATTAAAACTGAATGATAGGGACTGAATCTCTTGAATCAGAGACTACATTGAGAATCATGCCCTTATACCAAGGACCCTCAAGGCTGAGAGGGAATGTAGATTCCTTGCCGAGAGCATCTCTTTTCCAGCATAGTCTAAATAATGTGGTCGGGGCTTTAATGTGTATACAAATCAGCTGAGGAATTTTGTTTGGTTAGATGCAGGTTCTGGTTTTCTGAGTTTAGCGTGGGGCCAGAGACTAACACACTCCCAGGCAATGGTGATGTGGAAGGTTCTAGAAACATCTAATTTTTTAAGAATGTAAGTTTGTGGCTGGGAATATAAAATAGGGAAAGTAAAGAGTAAAGCAGTGGCCAGAAGATAGAGGGTCTTAGGTGTCAGGCTCTTGGAATTCTATCCTGCCACAGAAGTTTTTGTGAAAAGGATTGAATTTAGAGTCTAAATGTATCTTCCTCCTTGTATCATTGTGTAAGAGATGGGCTGAGTGAGACAATGTCTTAGAGGAGATCTGGGCTTTAATTAGGGTCACGGCAGCTGGAATGGAGGAGTAGGGTAGATGTGCCATTTAAGAGGTCAAACCATGTGAATGAAGTACCCAGGTTAGGTACAATGGTGGACCTGGTGCTGGCCAGCGAATCAGGCCTGCTTTTACTAATTCAATCAGACCCACATCTGCTCTGCTGACTTCGTCAGCACAATGCAAGAGTCAGAAGCCAGATTAGGAGTCCATAGTGGCCCCCGTTTGGGACTCTTCCTGCTGTTCCTCAGGGTGACTCTAGCACAGACAGCTGCCTTTCTTTCTCCAGGGCCTAGAACACGATCGCCTCATCCCTGGCCTAGACTGACCCCTCAGGTCAACCCCCATACCAGCTTCAGGATGAACATAGCACAGAAAACCGAAAGAGGGTGAAGCCTTCTCAAAAGTCAAAAAACAAAATAGGGGAAACCTCTCATGCTGGGGAAGGGACATTTGGAAAAGTCTACAAAAGACCTGATCTCATCACTACTACAGAATAACTGTCAGAGACGCAGAGTCTAGCTCTAACCCTGAAAATGCAAGGAAGGTAACCTGAGAAGGAAGGATAGCCATAAATGACCAGAGCTCTTCAGAACTTCAGTGCAGTGTTGTGAGAGACAAAAGCTGAAAAACTGGTCCTGGTTAAAGGAGACACAAGTCAGTTACAATTAAGGCAACGTGTGAGCATATGTAGAACACAAATGAATCAGGAAGGCTTTTGCTTGTTTGCTATAAAAGTTACTGGGGCACTTGGTGAATAATAAACATGCCTCCATATCAGAAAGCACAACGGGCTCCACGTTCAAGTTGCAGAATTGAAACACTGCGCTCCAGTGACGGAAGGGAAAGTCCTTGTCGACACTGACGCAGACAAGGGCGAAGGGTCACCTGTCTGCAGCTGACTCTCAAAGGGTTCTGGAGGAGAGACAGTGTGTAAATATTTACAGAAAGAAAGAGATAAGTACATGGCGAAAAATGTTCATTCACCACTGGTGAATCTAGAATCACAGTACGATTTTTGCAAACTCCTTGAAAGGTTTGAAGTTTTTCAAAAGAAAGAAAAGTCTTTTTTTCAGTACTGGGGATTCAACTTTTACACTGAGGTACATCTCAAGCCTTTCTCCCCACCCACCCTGCAACAAGGTCTGGCTAAATTGCCAGGTTGTTGAGGCGAGGTTCGAGTTTGAGATCCTTCTGCCTCAGTCTCCCAGGGTGCTGGGGTTACAGGTGTGCACTATCATGCCTAGCACAAGAAAAAGCTTAAAAGGACCTAAAAACACATCCTGTGCTGTGTTGGGCAAAGCAGAAGAGCTGGGCACAGTGTCTGATCTCTGCTGTCCCTCGCATCACACAGTGCCTGCCCCCACACAGTGGCCAGGCTCTGAGCAGTCAGTGCTTGTGGGGAGGCGTCCTAAGGTTCTCAGAAATGCCACCTCGCCTCTGCTGCCAGATTCGACTCTGCCACCCTCGAGAGAGAGCAGACTGTTGGAAAAGCCCTGCACTGCACAAGTCCTACTGGGTGCCGGAGGAGACCGTCACTAAGGAGCAGGTGCACCGCCCCTACATGTTTCCTTGAGCAGGGTGGCTCAACCTGAGCTCTGCTAAATGTTTCTTCCAACTCCAAGTGGAAAACGCAGCTTGTTCCCTCCCCTCTGCTCAAGGTAACCACTCAGCTGAGGATAGCAGAGTGGGGCAGTTCAGAAGGGTTGCTGGCCGAGGTCATTTGAAGGTCAAGTCACTGCCAAGTGAACACACATACACACACACACTATGGTGTTTCCATGCTTATCTGGATATCCAAGGAGAAAATCTGCGTGAGGTTGCTAAGCAAGAATTCTTTTGCACCTCTCCTTTTTTCTTTCTCTCCCCTGTTATTATTTTTAATGAAAAAGGGGGAAAAAAAACCCTTCTCCTGGCCTTGAGCCTAAAAACCTTGTGATGCTAATCTTGCCCTGCTGGCTCTGTGCCACTGCCAGGGCTCGGTGCCAGTTTAATATCGTGGCTGCTGATAGCAGGTTGTGGCAGCGTTTCCATTATGAAGTTCGGCTTAAAAATTGTCCCTGAGATGGTGACACAGATGTCCAGGCAAACAGGTTCTGCTCCATGCCTCATCAGCCAGTGGATTTCCAGCCTGGATTTGCAAATCTCTTCTACTTAGTTCAATGCAAACGTGGACTTTTAGGAGCTCTTAGGAAAAGCCAGCTGGCAGTGGGACATTTTGCTCTCTAATCACTGTTCCATCTCTCCGGAGGCATTTGAGTTTGGTCAGAGTTTTAAAGGAAATAATGCCTCAGGGCTGGTGAGGTAGTTCAGGGGTGGAGCACTTGCCTACCATGCACTGGGACCTGAGTTTGATCCCCAGCACGGAAACAAAGTAAAAAATAATAAAAGAGGTCATTTGTCTCAATAGCAAGAACAATAAAGATAAATACCACCATGGCAATCTGAGGAAGGGATGCTTTTTTCCAAGCTTGATAAAATATTTCTCTTTTTACTGTCCTCTCTCATTTGTCTCAACCGTATTTTTTAAGACTTAGGCAAGACTTGTTTACCTACTGGAGATTTTTTAAACTGAACTGCTGGAAAATTCCCTCCTTTGTTACCCCTGGCCACAGTTCCATGAGTTCAGTCAGTCAGGTCAGGGCTGAGAGTGGCCGTCTCTGAGGAACCCCCTGAAATCCACTCCGGCCTCAATACCTGCTTGGGGGCAGGTGAGGCTGAGTGTGGAAGGGACACAAAATCAAAAGCCCAGTTAATATTTGTGTGATGATGTCATCATCTATAAACGGCACGTTCCTCTTACACGTTCTTATGGAGGTTCCCTGAGATAAGATACAGCGCTGTGCACGTTCGCTACCATTCTCTGGCGCCGGTGCCCACCAGGAGCCCTGTGAATGCCTCTTGCTTTCGCTCTATTTCCTGTAACTATGCAGGAGGTGTGGCCGTGTCGGGCACCGTAGGAGTTTCCCTCTCTATTGGTTCTGACTTTATTGTCCATTATCAATTCCAGGAACAGCTCACAACAGGGAGGGTGAACCTTTTAGAGCTTTCAATGATACAAACTGTTCAGATGCTACAGGTTTGCCGCCACTGACCCCCAACAAACCCAAAGACTTAAAGTACTGCCTCCACTTACAACTAACAGAATTTAGAGGACTGACAGAAGGATCCGAGTCATTAATGCAATTTTCCCTAGCTAACATCTTTGTTAAGAAAAGGTCAGGAAGTTTTCAGGATGAAGATACAAAGCTGGGGAAATTTTGGACGACAAACCGGTGAGGACTCTCTGGAGTTGGGAATAAGATCTTTTCCCAGGTGGGACAGTGGCTGCCAGTTGGCAGGCAGCATGTGTCCAAGGTCTTGCCAAGACTGTGGAAAATCTATAAGGGTTCAAGACTGCGCCCTTGCAGTGCTGTCTCTCTCCAGGTGGAGATATGCTGAGTAGTCTGGCATGGCTATTTTGAGACGTCCTTTGGCACTTGGTGTCAGCCGAGGGAGGCACGTGGGGAGTAAAAGGTAGGAAAAACAAGTTGTTCAAACTTTGGGCTCTAAGAACATTTTCCATTCAACTTTGTTCTTGCCAGGGAACCTGCAGGTTTATCATTAGTTTCATTTTAAGTTATCTCCTTTGCCCTCATGCCTCTGGGGCTGGTCTGTCTTTCTGCCATAATGTCCCGGCCAAGCCCTCTTTCAGAACCTGCTCATTTTCATGAGAAACATCCCCATCTTTGGTATGCCAGCAATATCCTGCTTTTAGTACAACAGCCTCATCTTTTATCTCAGTCTGCCTTGTGCTGCTGTAATGAAACACCTGAAACTGGGTACATTTATAGAGAAAGGAGGTTTGATTTGGCTCATGCCTTTTGGAGGTATGAGGTTAAAGGCATATATCCAGGGATAGGCCTCTTGATGGTACAGTCTGGAGGTAGCAGAGGGCACCCTATGGCAAAAAAACAGGAAGAGTGTGTGTGTGTGTGTGGGGGGGGACATGCGCGTGTGTGCACGCCTGTGAGTTCCAGTCTTTCTTTTCTCCTTATAAAGCCATCAAGCTTCAGTCAAAGAGGCCTCACACAGATGATCTGAGCTAATCTAAGTTGCTTTCCAAAGGCCCCATCTGTAAATGACATAGCTGGATTATCTGCACAGAATCCGTCACAGTGGAGATTAAGTTTTAACACTCGAACCACTGGGGGACAGACTCAAACCATGATGCTTCTAGTCCTGGGGAGTCTGACTGGAGCCAGACTTTGGATGACCCTGCTCTGTTCCCCACTCGAGTTTGATGATACTGTTGGGAAGCCATGTGCCATGAATATTCCAGCTGATAAACACCCCCGATGAGGTGTAAAGTCATCCAGTAGTTCTTGCAAAAGATATCATTACAGTTTCTTTCAGGAATATTTGCTGCTCTGCACAACTTGGAAGGAGAGGCAAAAGATTTCTTTTGATGCTGCTCTGTAAGATGACAGGTACTTTCTTCACTAGGAAAAGTTAAACCTTCAACCAGACTTCAAAAACTCAAGCAACAGATTCTACCAAGTCTCAGGATTTCATTTGAAAGAGTCAAACAGAGCCTCCAAGTGAGAAGAGTTTGTACTTCGGGGCTAGAATCAAGTCTCAGCTTTGACTGTGCTGAGCACTGGCTCTCCGTGAGCCTCCTCGTCAGCTGAAAATGAAAACATTCCTATGTGAGAGGATTTAGTAAGACCGTGATTACTGACAGATCAGCAGGGTGCGAGGCTTGTGCTCAGTACCTCCCTCTGTGGCCCTTATCCATGGGGCTGTCATTGTTCCTGGAAGAAGTTACTTCCTTGTTAGGGCTGCTAGTTTACTTTGATCCTCTGTGGCTTCCTTTCCTTCCTAAGGAAAGGGATAGAGGTGAGGCTCTCTACTTGGCAAACAGGCTATTAGGTGGGGCCCTGCCATCAGCACCCCAGTCTGCAAGGGGACGTGGCTCTGGAGTTTGAAACCCAAGGAAGAGGTTAAGAGTACTACTGAGTACTGTGATTGTGACTCAGATTAAGCAAATGAACCACTGGCTACGGTGACCGAGGTAGCCTGAGGTGTCCTGTGGACCCTGTGTTTAGTGAGCACCACAGCCCGAGGCTGGGGACATGCATGGGACAATCTGAGCCTTGCGTAGGGAGTAGAGGGGATCAACTTCCCCTGGGAATAGAGAGCTCAATATTGAAGAGGTGGCATATTTGAAATCCTAAATCCTGCCGAGGATTTGGCCTAGTGGTGCCATGCCTGCCTGTGTCTGCCAAGTCCCGAGTTCAATCCCTGATACTGGTAAAAGAAAAAAGAAATCCCTAATCTACTCCTAGAAAATGATTACAGACATTGCCTGGGCGAAAACTTAGGAGCAAATTAAAGTTTCTACAGGTGGGCCTGGGTGCAGCTCAGAGGGAGAGCACTTGCCTAGTATGCATGAGGTCTGCGTTCCATGCCCAGCTCTGAAAAGAGTCTGTCACTGGTAGAACGACTGGCATTTTGGGGGGGCTGTTGGAGGCTCTTCCTTCCAGGCTCCTGCTCTCTGGCCCTGTGGCCCTGTGGCCCTGTGGCCTCATGGGTGATCACCTTCCTCATCCCCTGGCCTCGTTGACTGCCATGGATCACACTCAGGACTGTACTGTAACCCAGCTCCTGGCCACGTCACTGTGAGTCCCATGTTCCGTGGACAATCCATCGACGCTATAGGCCCAGCTTTTTATTTTTTTCCACACCCCTCTAGGGACCTTCCCCTTGCACTTTAGCTCCCTCCCTCCATGGTCCTCAGTCTCCTGCAGTTACTCCATGTCTGATCTGAAAACTGATTAAGTTACTTTTCCTCTAGCGCCAACCTCAGCCTCTTACTCCTCTCTCACCCCCCTGAGCTCCCCGACCCCTCAGCACCTCCCAGGCTCATTCTGACCCTCACTCGCTCAGTCTTCCCAGCCCCTGCTGAACTCATCCTGAGAACAAAACCTGAGTCAACGCATCCGTTTCCTGTGCTCCTGCACGCTGGCTGGGAAGCGCAGCTGGGAAGATGACACAGAGGTGTGGGCTGGTGGCGCTACTCATTCACAGCTTCCCAAACTGCCAGACTGCTAAGACTTCCACGCCGTCCGGCTCCTCTCATTCATGTCTCACAAAGGTGAGCTTCAGCCTCTGTCACTCTCTACAGCCTCTCTCCTGTCTCCTTCCTTCCCACGGATCTGTAAGCCGGCGGCCATCAGGCACAGGTGGGACTTTTCCTCCCACCTAGAGGTCCCTGAAGCCCACTCACTCTCGGGTTTCTAGAAATGGTTCTTCTAACTCCAAGCTCTTACCAGCTTACGGGCACCTTCCTCTCTGTATTTCAACATCAAGAGTGAAGGCCAGGCTGGGTGTGTGATGCATGCCTAGAATGCCAGCACTGTGAGGCCGAGGCAGGAAGATCTCAAATTCTAGCCCAACCTGAGCAATTTAGTGAGAACATGTCTCAAAACAGAAAATTAAAAAAGGGCTGGAAATGTATCCCGGTGCAAAGAATCTGGGTTCAATTTCCAGTATCAGGAAAAAAAAACAAGTTAATGAGTTAATATCAGTGGAAGGACCCACATTTGTTTCTTGTGTTCACGCCTTCTTCTGGGTTCACTTTAAAAACCTACCCTTCAGGGCTGGGGATTTAGCTCAGTGGCACTGCCTCACAAGCTCAAGGTCCTGAGTTTGAACCCCGGTACAGCAAAAAGAAGAAGAAAAAAAAATCTATCCTTCAACATTGCTACTGTAATGAGAGGTATGATTTGAAGGTTCTCAGTCTTCTAATCCCTGTTATAAGGTGTGAAGACAGTGGAAATTTAATCCAAGTACAGTATTTGGAGGTGGGACCTTTGGAAGTTGAAATGGGACCCTGATCCAATGGGACTGTGGCTCTGTAGGTGGAAGAAGGGGGACCCACGCTCGGTGGTTTGGTCTTGGTTTGTGACGCCCTGCACAACCCTGTGATGCTGCGGAGTCCCTCCTTGCCAGGTGTGCTACCCAATCATGAACCTCACAGCCTTCGGAACTGTGCGCTGAATGAACCTATATTCTTTAAAACTTACTTAGCCCATGGTATTCAGTTATATGCACCAACAAAAAACCGGCTAAGACACCACTGGGCTTGTGTGCTTGTTTTGTACGTGAAGAGCTGCTTTCCTTATGAGCAGCTCTGCACAGCTTTTAAAAAATCTTTGATCTCACTGCCCTGAATTTAGCTTTGCATTTACTTTTACTTATCCCCTTAGTATTCAGAAAGGAATTAGAGAATAGCCAGACTGCTTGGGACCAAATTCCACCACTTAGTTGACTGACCTTGAGAAATTTGTACACATTCCCTCTTCTGGTTTACTCATCTGTAAGATGCTCTTATCTAGCTTGGGTTACTAGAGTATCATATATGACAAGCACACCCTGGACACATGTGTTCAGTAAGTATTAGCTATCATTATTATTACTATCCAAAATAATTTTTTTTCCAGTACCAAGGATTGAACTCACGACCTTACATTTGCAAGACAAGTGAGGTGCTACTGAATTAAATTCCCGGCCTCCAATTTTTTTTCAGAGACACAGTTTCACTTGTCCTTCAGGCTGGCCTTGAACTTGTGTCAATCCTCCCGCCTGAGCTTCCTGATTGTGCTTTGCTTACAGGCATTCACCGGGGTGCTTGGGAGTTTTTGTTTGTTTTTGGAGACAATGTCTCCTGATGTAATCTAGGCTGGCTTTGAATGCACTGCAACTCAAACTGGCTTGAATCCTTAATCTTCCTATTTCTGCCTCTCAGAGTGCTAAGATTACAGGTATGTACCATCTCAAACTATATTTTGACCTAAATATTTGTGTCTACTTTCAATTCTACAAAATTCTTAGCTTTTATTGCTTCGAGTATTAGTGGCTTTTTTGCTATTTTCTCCATGCATTTTTCTACTCCTATGAGACAATCATATAGCAACTTTCATTCTTCCCATTTCATTTAACTACTTATTTAAAGAAAATTTTTGTGTCTGGGAATGTAGCTCAGTGGCAGAGCACATGCATAGTACATAAGAAGCCCTAGGTTCAACCCCCAGCACTGCCCCCTAAATTCTATTTTTGTACCACAAAATGGCTTGAATTTCTCAACACTGTCTTCCAATTCACTGGTTATCTCTTTAGTTGTTTCTAGCGTAGGGTTTATCTATCTACTAAGTCTTCCATGTCAACAACTCAATTTCCACATTTCTGATTGTTTCTTTTTTCAAATTCTGTTCGTGTTTCCTTATTGCTTCTTAATTTCACATTCTTTGAAAATAGGTATCATTTCTTTTCTTGTTTGAGCAGTGTAGGCATAATACTTTAACTGGGTCCATCTGCAAAGTTATTATCATCTGCAGGAAATTCATGTTGATCATATTGGCCATCTTTATTTTTAAAAATTTATTTATTTATTTATTTATTTGCAGTAAGGGGGATCCGACTCAACCTTGTGCTTGCAAGGCAGATGGCAGCACCACTGAGCCGTGGCCAGCTGCATTAATGTTAGGCTTCTAGGCTGTCGCTGACGGTCTCTCTGTCTCCATCTCTCACTCCATCTCCTCTTGCACTCCTGCCAGTCTTTTTAGGTTTTACAGTTGCCTTCCAAGAGCAGAATCAAAATTTTGAGCCATGGCTCAGGCAGCAGTCACAGTTTCTTTCAACTTCCTTCTACCAGTGGGGCCCCACCCAAGCTTCCCCTTCCAACCACCAGCCTGGCTTTGGTCCCCCTGTTTTGCTTGTCCTCAGATTCCAAGTCCAGCCACTCCATGCCCTGTGTCACCCTCCCAAGTTTCTGATCCGTGAGTCTGGCTGTTACCATGGGGCTTCCTTTTTCAGGATTTTATTTGTTACTGGCCTGTGTTTAGAAGAGAGGAGATGCACCACTGTGTGGATGTGTGCTCCCCCAAGACGGGAAGTCTTGCAAAGACTTCTCTGACTTCCCCCATTCCCTTTCTGATTTGGTTCTTTCTCTTCCTTTCGTGGTCAAGCATCTCGGAATTCCCCCTGGGTACAGTGCAAACTGGCTTCTGCCCACACCATTCACTCACTGTCCTAAAGGTCAGCAAAGGCCTTTTTATTGCTCAGCCCCTCAGGACCTCTTCGTTCTATGGCCATGGAAGTCTTCCCATTACCATCGGTGACAAGGTCTTCCACGCTGTCCTCACTTTCTGGGCACAATTCTCCCCCTGCCTCTTCTTCTTCTAGCTTTCTGCAGGATGCTCGTCCATGTCCATTCTCCTAAATCTCAGACTTCCCACCCTGTCCGTCCCTGACCCCCTTCACCCTTCCTGTTTCACACTTTCAGGAAACAGCCTCCCTTTCTGACTGTAGAATTATCTTTTTGTTAATGGCTTCCAAATCTATATCTCCAGATTTCAGCTTTGGATTTATATACCCAATCTCCTGTTGGCTGTTTCCATTACATTTCCATGAGTGTTTCAAACTCAGTTGAATGAAAACTGAACTCCTCTTCTGCCTTAGTTCATTTAGGTTGCTGTAACAAAATACCCCAACTGGGTGGGTTATGCACAACTGAAATTCACTTCTCCAAATTCTGGAAGCCAGGAAATTTAAAGCCAAGGCAGACTCGCTGTCCTGCAAAGGCCCACGTCTTGGCTCATAGATCGTCCCTTGTTGCTGAGTCCTTATATGGTCCAAAGGGCAAGGATGTCTCTGGGCCTCTTTTATAAGGACACTAATCTTTTTCATGTGTAGTTAAAACCAAACAATCTCAAAAAGGACCCACCTCCTACTACTGGGAAAGGGTGGGATTTCTGCAGGGATCTGAGGGGACAGATGTAAACTTTCAGACCACAGTATCTCCTAAGCCATTTTAAAAACATTTTTTGTCATAGATGGTGACAATGCTACCCATTTGTAAGAAAAACTTGAACTGAACCTAAATTACTGACCTCTGAGCCAGCTGCCCCATCCAGCTAGGGACTGCGGTTTCATCACGCTTCCTAATCCTCTCCGCCTATAGTTACTGCTTTCACTCATGGGATGCACCCTCCCGCTCATCCGATAGGCTGCAGCGTTATCCCATGATCCCATCTGGCATCTTTTTTCTGCATATGCCCCTGCTTTTCCTCCAGTCTTGACTTCTATCCTGTGTTCCCTCCTAACAACCCCCACACGTGGCTATAGTAAACGACAATACTTGCTCCCCAGTAGACCGACAATTCCTCGAGCCAAACAGACGCTGAACAAATGTTTCTTTTTCTTTTTTCTTTTTCTGTAGTACTGGAGATTGAACCACAGAGCTACACTCCCAACCCTTTTTATTTTAAGACAAGGTCTCAGTAAGTTCCCTAGGGTGGCTTCAAACTTGTGCTCTCCATGCCTTGGCCTCTCAAGTAACTAGTGTTAAAGAAACCTATCACCGTCCCTGGTTAACAGATATTTCTTGTACAATGAATGAATGCACCATTGACATAATCCTCTATTTTCAATAGAAAATAAAGAGTGTTGCTGGAGATTTAGCTCAGTGGTGCCGTGCCTGCCTCAAAAGTACAAGGTCCTGAGTTCAATCCCTGGCACAGATAATAAATAAATAAATGAACAAAAGGCTCCTCAGATTCCCACCAGCAAATTAAGACAAGAGATCGAAGGAGATGAACGTTATATACCAAACACCTGTGACCGCCAGAAACTGTAAACGGTGTATTTGATTCAGAATATGCTTGATCATTTAAAAAACTAACCCAACAGAGCAAGTCCCATTGAAGGACCGTAATTTTTTTTTTTTTTTTTTTTTAGGTTTTTTGAGATAGGGTCTCGCTTTGTGGTTCAGGCTGGCCCTCAGCTCAGCCTCAAACTCACATCACAATCCTCCTGCCTCTGCCTCCCCAGTGCTGGGATTACAGGCGTGAGCCACCACGCCCAGCGCTGTGGTATGTGGTACTGGTTGCTGCTGGGTGTGGGTCTCCACACCCAGTATTGTTATGTGGTTACCGGGGAATCGAACCCGGGTCCTTGCGCTTGCAAGACAGGCGCCGGAACCACTGAGCTAACTCCCTGGCCCAGGACCGTAATTTTTAAACTGTAAGGATCTCCACAGCATCAGGAACACTTTACCGGACTATGTTCACACCAGACGATTGGTTTCCCATATTTCTGGGAAACACAAACCAGCGCGGGTCTGTGAAAACAGACTCGAGTCCATCTCTCACGGCCGGTACTGCCCCCCTTGAGGCGGTGGAGGACTCTTCAAGTCCATGAGCCAACCCTGTGGCAAGAGAAATCCTGTTAACAGTCCTGAGCCTTTAGCTCTAAATAAAGCCACGCCTTGATTTTGTCTGAACTAACTAAAGTGCTGTTATCTGCAGGAACCCTGGTTTAATACAAGACACAGTGTGGAGAGCTGGGAAGTCCTTTATGCTGGACACTCCTCTCTGCGCATGTGTATCACGTGACTTGGACCCAGTGTAACATTCTGTTCCTCAATACTCCCCGGGGCAGATGTGCAATGGTGGGTGCAAACACAACATCGTTCTTCAGGCATCACTGATTGGTTCCTTATCCTTAATTTATCACAGAGGCACTTTTCCTAGTGGCAAGATTTTTCAGACAGGAAGATGAAGTCTTAGAGGAAAGAAACAGTATGCAATCAATCAGAAGTCTTAGCTAAAGCAGAATGTCGTCGCCCCTGAGCACCGTGCGATTAGTTTTTTAAAAGCAATATTTTTTTTCTTTTAATGTATGTTCAACATGAGCTCCACCACTGGCTGAGTTACCCTTCTAGCCCGAGAATTATTATTATCTAACTGTTACAAAGAGCCGCAACAAAGGCAGTTTGCATTGTGCAAATGGCATATCATCTATTCCAAGAGATCCAGAGGGTCCTGAGCAAATTTAGTTGGGTGGTGAAAACAAGGGTTCCCCTGTATTTCAGAACTGGGTTACCAGAAAAAACTGAATCTTTTCAGTGCTCTTTGTTTCTGAGGATCTTCCTTAACACAGTTCATATTTCACTTCAATACTTTTCTCTAGTTTTGATCATGCCAACCAGGGCGAACTGAATTACTAACTCAAACTCAACACACATATCTGAACTTAGATAAGAGTGATAATGAAACATTTTATGATCAGTTACTTGGTTTCACTCATGGGTATCTTTCCTGTGGTGGCATTTAGCTGACTCTTTACAACATCTATTTATTAACAATCTGATTAGCATAACGAAAGATAATTAAAATTTCTCTGCATAATGGTTTGCCTACTCCTATGGCATTTATGACCATCTCGCTAAAGGACTAGGAACAAGATGAAACACTTCATAAAAGTTTATAATTAATATGCTCGTGAACGGCTGTAAAATCTGATGGACTATAAATAGATCTTCAATAGGTAAGAGAGAGGAAATATGATTTGATAGCTTCATATTGTTCAGATCGATCTTAGGAGATTAAGAACAGAACTTGGTGGGCAACAGCTGGCACACTGCTGGGTCAAGAAGCAGAGCCTGAGCACAAGCAGAGGGGTGGATGGGAGCAACACTGAAAATACATCAAGAGAACAAAACTTCCTTTGAAACCACGGCCACTAGAAATCAATCACTTCTTTCCATAAACCCTGCTTCCAACACCTCCTTGCCCCACATATCCTTAGAGACCAAACTACTAGCCAAGACTTCGTCCTTGAAGCTGTGATTATCTGGGAGGTGGCATCCAGGCATTTTGGAAGGAAATTTATCTTATGAAGATGAAGGTCCGGAACCTACCTATGAAGTCTGATTCAACTGTGCTCTTTATAGAGTCCCATCAAGCCATCTGCATGACTACGAAGTCTCTTGGTGCCCTGAAAAAAGTTAACAAACAACCTTCCGGCCCCAAATGAGTGAATAGCTTATTACACAGCGATTTTTCTTTGTTAGAATCCAGCTCATAGTTTGCATTGCATATGCAAACACCATGCTGTGCTCAGAGGCACTCGGGACACACACATCTCACCACCCTGTGTAGGAGTAGGATCATGATGAACTGACTCATTGACTTGAGGCTGCCACCAACTATACCACAAAAAAACAGAAGTGCTGCCACTTCGAAGTGTAACAGGCTATCAATTTTAATAAACATTTCATTCTGGGAGTTGCTACAGCATGAAAAACAGTGGCCATATTAGTACTGATGGAATACGAAAACAACAATCTTTGCAAGCACATTGGACACCTACTATGTATATCATGCACTGCCCTGAGCACGCTTCCTGATTACCACATTTAATCTTCTTAAGTACATGACAAGCAGGAGCTATCATGATACGTGTGTGACAGGGACACAAGGTGGTGAAGTCACATGCTCTGACAAGCTGCTCCATGGCTGAGCTAGACAAACCCTTCTGGTCTGTCCTGAGCACCTGCAGCCTTCATCTCTTTGCCATCCTGCTGATTACTAACTTGAACAGCATGGCAGGTGGCCTTCACCACTTGAGCAGCTCTGTGCCAAGCAGGATTCTCTATGGATGAGCGAGCTGCTAGGAAGGGCTGTGTCTGAAACCAGAACTCCCAGCTGCCTGGCAAGTGGCCACTGGTAGGGGGTCTGGTGCTTGGCCAATGGCTACTTCTTCCTCTACTTGGGCACCGTGAACTGAAGAGCTCTTAGGACATGAGACAACTCATGTGTGAGGATGTCCCTGGTGATGGAAAAGGAGTGGGGACTGTAGACTCTGGAAATGGGAGAACGTAGTGTCTTCTCTCCAGAAGAATTCCTCAGCCTGATTCTTCCACCTGTGGATTTTCAAGAGTCCATCTCTGAAGTGGTTCCCATAAAGCATGATGGAGAGCAGTGAGAAGGAAAGGAGCACCATTCACCGGGCCCGTGACGTGACCCTTATCTCTCGGAACCCCCCGCTAGTCTGCGGAGGGCACCATGTTCCCCTCTCCTGGCCTGGCTGTTCGGAATGATGAAATCCCACCAGCAGAACCATGCAGAACCCTGCTCTGGAGCCTTTTTTAGTCCAAGGTGGTGATTTCG
>PVIR01031418.1:0-19465 GCA_004026965.1 Petromus typicus
CACTTTTGTGGTTCAGGCTGGCCCTGAGCTCAGCCTCAAACTCACATCATAGCAATCCTCCTGCCTCTGCCTCCCGAGTGCTGGGATTACAGGCGTGAGCCACCACGCCCGGCACTGTGGTATGCGGTACTGATTGCTGCTGGGCATGAGTCTCCACACCCAGTATAGGTATGTGGTTACCGGGGAATCGAACCCGGGTGCTTGCGCTTGCAAGACAGGCGCCGGAACCACTGAGCTAACTCCCCGGCCCCCGAAACAGTGAAATATTTAAATGCATGTGTCTGATTTATTTCACTTAAAATCATGCTGTCAAGTTGCGCCCATTTATTTAAAAATATCTCAAGTTTATCATTCTTTATGGCAGAGTAATACTCCATTGTATATAAAAACCACATTTTCTTTATCCATTCATTCATTAATGGCATATGTGCTACGTCCAAGATTTAGCTATCATAAATTTTTATTCTGTAAACACAGGTGTGCAAACCACTATGGTATAATGTTTTAACTCTTTTAAGAAGATACTTACAAGGGGAATAGCTGGGTAAAATGGAATTGCTAGTTCTTTGAAGAATCTCCATATTGTTTTCCATAGTGATTGTGCCAATTTATACTCCCACCAACAGTGGGAGAGGGTTCCTTTTCCCCTACAGCCTCATGGGCATTTGTTATTGGTTGATTACTTGATGATAGCCATTCTTTCTTGAATGAGATGAAATCTTGGTGTTGTTTTAATTAGCATTTCTTGTATGACCAGTGTTGTTGAACATATTTTTCATTTATGTATTTGCTGTTGAAAAGAATAGAAACAAAGTTTTGTAAATGGGGAAGGAAAGAAGGATGGAAGGCAAGGGAGGAGAATGGAAAATGATGATTATATATATCGAAAGTTCCAATAAAATCAATTAAAACAGAATAAATTTAAGTTGTTTTATGTCAAAAACGTTGCATAACCTTAGCTTGTTTTGGTAGTACATGCCGGCAGTCTCACTACTCTGTAAGGCTAAAGCAAAAGGATCACAAATTGAGCCCAGCCTAGGCATTTAGTGAGACTATGTTCCCAAATAAAAAATAGAAAAGGTGCTGGGGATGTAGCTCAGTGTGAAGGCCCTAGTACCACACATGCATACATGGAAAAGTTGCATGATCATTTCTGTTCCTTGTTGTAAGGAATATCATAATCTTCATTTATAACTGAGTCTCATATATTGTATAACTTGTGTAATGTCACACAGTAAGTAAGGGAAGCCAATTTTAACACTCTAGTACTTCGAACCCTAAATTATTTTATTCAGAATACTTTCAATTGAATATTTTTTTATGTAAGTGGTACTGTGCTCAGAGTGGAAACCATAAAGATGATTGAATTGTTGGTGATTAGAGTCCTAAACTCAAGTAGCTAACAGTCAAATGGGTAAGATTGACACATAAAAGGATAAGTATATTATAATGTAGTGAACCCGATGAAAGAGGTATGTCACAGTGTTATAAGAGCCAGAATTAGCTGACTATGATCAGACACAACTGTAATCTAGTATTCTAGGAGGACAGGAACACTTTCTAAACTCTTTCGACAAGCTAGTTCCAAAGGCTCCTAAACCAAATAATCAGGTAGTTTCACAAAAGTGGCCCCACTCAGTATTAAAGTCTGTCTTAGTGACTTTTATCATTGTTTAGGAAAAATACCCAAGATCCACAAGCTACAGGAAGAAAACTTTGTTTACCTCATAGTTTATAGAAATGTCAATTCATAGTAAGCTTGCTTTGGGCAGGGTGACACAGCAGAGGGTACCACAAAAGAGAAACAGTTCATGGCCAGCAGGGCAGGAAGAAGGCAGCAGGCACCAAGCGTCAAGCAGCAGCAGCTTCTTTCTGTTCTTTTATATTCGATAAAGGCTACATGCCTATTTATTGACTAGAACCACCCATACCCAGGGTGGGGCCCCCTTATTCCCAGCATCACACACAACCTCAGCATCACACAGCCTAGATCCAGCCACCTCTGAAAAGCCCCACTTACGATCTCCTGAATCTTTTGGGGGGACATCTAGATAAAGCCATAACTCAGACCCAGGCTAGGAACCTAAGTGATTTACAGAGACTTCTTTTTAAAATAAGAAAAAAATTCTGCTATGTAGCTTAGTGGTAAGTCCATAAATTCAACCCACAGTGTGACGATAACAGAAAAAAGCCAGAAAAAGCCCCTTCCACACAGTAAAAAATTCAAGGGAGAAAAAAGAGACAACTATCTATGCTCAGTAGGAAAATGCCGTGTTTTATTAAGGATACTGCCATGACCTACTAATCAGAATTTCATTCTTGATCAAACTATTTATTTCACTTTATCAATGCTAAATGTAGTCTTTTAAATCCAATATTGTCTTGACTTGAGGAAATGTCCTTTCATTGCAATCCCATGTTAGGGTGCTCCAACTGTTTGTGGTAATCTAATGATTTGAGGAAAACAGACTACCACAGTGTAGGGCTATTTGGTTAAACAACAACAACAACAAAAACTCAGAAAATGAAGAATAAAGCTTCAACATTCTTATAAATATACAGACAAAAAATACTCCTTTTCTTTCTCACTGTTATCTTCCAAGGGGAGTGATAAAACTAAAATGGACAGAAAAATAGAGGGGAATCGCCTATTGATTTAGGGGAAAGTGGGAGATGGACACCACCCCCCTGTTGCGGAAGTGAGAATTGATTGTGGTGACACAAAAGCTATAAGTGTAACCCTTTGAGGCTCTGGGTCCTTGGCTCTTCTCTAGATAGGCTCTCTGATTGATACGAGAGTTCCCTTTCCATTATCCATTTCCTGAAGTGGGCTCATACATTTATTTGCTTCATATGAAAACAAAATGCATGTCTTTTTCTTTTGTAAGCTCAACAGTACACTCAACTGACTCATTAACATACATTTTGGGGACAAGGCCAAGGATGTCATCCCTTTCCTGAAGGTGAGGCTGAGGCTCCTGGTTTTTCTGGTTTGTCTTGCTTTCCATTATAAAGCCTCCCCTCTCCTCCAATGTATGGGTGTGGTAGCTTCTAGGGTCTAAAATAGTGTGAGAAAAATCTATGTACACTCCCCCCCATTCCTAACATACATACATATACAGACACAGACACACACCACACACCCCCAGCCAAGCTCTTTGCTCATAAAATTAGCAACCCGAGGCATGACCTAACTTATGGAAGTTAGCAGGCATGCTGGGACTTGCATAAAATAATGCTGGGCCAGGAGAATTTCCAGCCTTGGCTATACAGTCCTGCACCACTGGTTATTCTTAAGGTGAATTTAACCACTCCTTCAAATGTAAGCAAGAAGTTTAGTTATTGCTTTTTGAAACTTGCTTTATTTAAATGGATAGGGACAAGGGTTATTAGGGACATGGAGGATGACCTTCATACCTATGGTTAGAAAGGATATTAACATGAAGTTTGTAGTTTTCATAGTTTCCATTGCTAATAACAATAGCCTTTATTAGAGGTTCTTTCATATGTAGCAGGCACTGTGCTAAACTAAAATCTCATCAGAGGCTGATGTAGGGCATGTAGCTAATGAAGGTTTAAACTGTGGGGACCCTCTCTAAGAAAAACATGTTATTTGATTCTTCCCAGAGTCTTGGAGAAGGGACAAAAGTTTATATTAGTTAATATCAGTGTAAAGTGACCTCTGCATCTCACTGCTTTTGACAATTCTGTGATCAGTGTCTCTGGAAAAGGAACAGGTGAGAGAAGCGAAAGCATATCAAAAGGTGTCCAGGGCTGTGCAGTTTGTGAAGGAAGTGCTCTCACAGTCTGTCTGCAGTGTTGCTCATCACGGCTACATTTCCTTTGCCGGTACATCTTTCTCTTCTCCTGGGAGTGAACTGGGTGCTGTCCTCTGGGACAGGTGCAGAACTTAGCACTAGTACAATATTAGCAGAGGGCCAGAGGGGCCTGGTTCTAGCTGAGTTCCTACAGGGAATGTGTCTGTGAGGACCAGCAAAGCAAGAAAAGGAAGCAGATGAAGTGGACAATTTTGTATGTTTTAGGTCTGAGCAAAGCACTGATTTCAGAAAAATTTTTATTGTTCCACAAACGACAGTGACTCCAGAATGCAGATGTTACATTTTATACTCTTTCACTCCCTCCCAGTTCCAGGCCAGCTCTTCCTCTAACTCTCCTTTGTTCTTGTCACTCTCGCTTTACCCTACTCTGCCCCTAATTCTGCTTAGATTAAGCTCTTTAAGCCCTCTTAAAAAAAATTGTTTTCATCATATTGGGGGCTACGAGGGTGGAATCCTCTCTGAGTCTTTTCCTCCTCCCGCCCAGCACACAGGATCAGGCTCCACCCTGGCAGTTTGTGAGTAGGCTTTTAGCAGGAAAAGAAGGAGCAGAAAGATGTCTGCACATTTCTTAACTATCTATCACTGAGTTTGACACATAATTTGATTCTTATCTTCATTATCTGGCTTTGGAGGTATATAGAGAAAAGTACGGGCTGCTGCTTCAAGCAGTCAATGTTTCTTGGGCTTAGAGTGAAATGGAAGGAGTTGAAGATACTGCTGGCTGTTTTGGTGTTTCCCATGAAGAGAAACTGATCACAACTTCCAGTTCTCAGATCTGTTCTTTCACAACCTTTCATCTGACATGAACAACATTAGGCACGTGCTGGTTGTAAAAAACTAAAACAATTATAAAGAAAAATTCCTGCCTTTGCCACTTACTGTGCTCATGAGCTACATAGCTCCCTGAGTCATTTTGAGTGCTAGTCTGAGCAAGATAGAAGCCATCTCTAAAAGACTCAGAGAAAGTGTGGTAGTCTGTTAACATAGGCTGAGTATGAAACCAAAGGCTTCCCCATTAGAGCCTCTTGGTAAGAATGGACGTTTTCATTTGTCACCCCAACACCTACCATGGGTCTTGATATAGCACAAGGCCTCAATATGGTTTATTGATAAAATGGATGGAAATTTTGAGTTTGTTTTTTACCAGGATTCAATAATTTATGTTTTAAAACCTGAATTTGCTATTGGAGATCACATTTTCTACACACAAAAAGTTGAGGCAGACACAAAAATCTAGGGTTTAAAATAAATATCTTAGCCAGAAAAGCTTTTAAAAAATATTAACTGTTCAGCTATCTGCAAACTGATAGATTTTCTTGGAAAATTGTTCCAGATTGAAGGAACTCATGGGGCACATGACACTTCTAGCCTAGATAGGGGATTGTTGTGTTTACTCTAAGTTTTACTAGTGATCTGTCCCTCTTCATCCACACATCGCAAACACGCATTTGTCTTTGATGTGAACATTCCAAGTCCTTTGCACACTTGAATCGAAAATTTTCCGCTAGTACTTAAATTAACCTTGGTTTGAATAGTGAACATTGCATGCTGAATAGTATTCCTCAAATTTTGTACATTATGAAACTAAAAATCTCGGGGGTAAAGTGACTTTTTAAAAAGAAAGTATAGAGAACTGTATATGTGTATCTATAGGTCCCATGTCAATATAGCTTGCTCTGCAGGCTGTGCATGGGTGAGACAGTGATTGGACAGAGATGTAGTACTGTGAAATAGGAAATTATGCGTAGAACTCCTACTACCGGAATGTTCTTTCCTGCAATATATACAGAAGGAGGCTATTTTAGCTCTGTATCTTTATTTCTTGATTTGCACAATGATGATAGCAATAATACCCGCCCATAAGATTTTCAGAGTCGACAGTATATATGAGATTGAACAGAGCTTGACATATAATTAATATACAACTAATATTGTCCTCAATAGTAATAATATCTGATATCCAAATTACAGAAATTATAACAGTCAATACCTAACCCCAGGGACTTTTTAGTCTAATAAGGGAAGGCAATTATATCAACAGCCATGTGCTCTGAGGTAGAGAAAGACACAGAGGAAACAGTGGTTAATTTTGCTTTAAGGAATTAAGTATCTGTGAACATAGAAGATGAAGAATTTAGGACATTTTAGACAGACAAAGTAGTTATCCCACTGTAGAAACAACCTAGGATTTTCAGGGATTGGCTGAGGTAAGGCTTCGCCACACACTGAAAGCTTTGCTGCGGGAGGGTAGGGAGGGACCGGAGGGACCAGGTCACAGAGTGTTAAAGTACGAGTCCCAGTGTGCCGTCTCGACTGTTGACGTTTATGGTGGGGCCATTTAGCTGGTTGATAGACCATCAGAGGAAGAGAAGGGTGTGTTTGGGAGGAAAAATAAGATACTTTGAAAGCATTCAGCACGGGTAGTACAATAATACATACTTTCCCGAGTTGTCAGTAGGAATAAAGAAACGATAAATGGAAAAACACCTGGTCCACTGACTTGCCATGTTAGGTGGCAGCTATTATTATTTCTCCTACCTCCCTGCCCCGGCCCTCCCTCCTGCTCTGCTTCTCCTCTCTCTCCTATTTCCTCCCCTTGAAAAGAGTTGCACTAAGGAAGAGGCCCTGGAAAGGGGCCTTGCTTCAGTGTGACTTTCTGACTTGTGAAAATGAGCCAGGCATGGGCCAGAAACCCCGGAAATACGGCTCCCGCCCTGTGGATTCAGCTCTAGGGGGACCTTAGCCAATACCTGCCCGAAAGGCTGTCTCCAGGGGGTTGATAACTCTCTTCTCAGAGCTGTGTTATCTGCGAGACTGAGAAACTCTTTCTCAAGTCTCTCGGCTGCGGAATACAGTATTTGCAATTCATCTTCAATTCCTCCTCGTTATCCGCCCACTTCACCCTCACCTCTCTCTCTTTATCTCTCGCTACAAAATGCGTCTAGCTCCCATCTCTCTTGCTCTTAGCCTCCTCCCTGAGAACACACAGCGTCCTTGATGTCTTTGCGGGTGTCACGCGTTACTATGGAAAGCTAGGAGGGGAAATACTGCTTCTAGTTGCCGGCTTTATCTTCCCTCCCCTCACGCCTTTTTTCCTGGGTAGCTCCCAGCCCCAGTCCTCGCGCCACTTTCCTCTTCCCCGAGAGAGTTGCCATAAACCGGATAGAGAGGTGATGGAGCCTTTTTCTGGGAAGAGTGAGGCACCGAAATGTATTCCGACTGCGCCTGCTGCTGCTGGAGACCTAGACCGCCGCCAGGGGCGAGACAGCTCTCTCCGCCCGGGGCCCGCCCCGCCCGCCGCCTTTCTTCTCCCTCCTCCTTCCTGGCCCCACCCTTCCCCGCCTCTTCCTACTTTGCTTTCTCCTTCTGCGGCCCCAGGTCCCTTTTAAGGAACTCCACCCTAGGTGGAGTCCTCACCGTGGTCACACCCCTCGTCTGGCCCAGCCAGGGCGGAGAAAGACGAAGTCACTCCACCCACTCAGGTTGCCTGGAGAGCGTTTCACGTTCCGACCTGTAAGGGTTTCGAGGTCCCCAGTGGGACGGCGAGGAGCCTCCAAGAAACCCCGCCCAGGAGGACCCGCAAAGAGTTGCTGCTGTTTTTCCTTGAAGCTCTTGCCCTGGGCTGGTGTTCTCCTAAGTGTATCGACCAATCATCGGCATTTTCTCCTCCCTTCTTTCCTTTTAGGAAAGAGCTGGGGTGTGGGGCTGCGAGCGCGGCGTTGAAGGGATCCTCTTGTGCTGTCGAGTCCTGGGTTCCTCAACGGGGTTTTCAGATGCTGGGCGGTTCTCTCAGCCCCTACCTCGGTCCTTCTTTTCCAGGCTGTGCGGAGTTCAGAGGCAGGGTGGAGAGTGGGGCTGGCCGGAACTGAACTGGTGAAGGTAAAAGGGGAACGGAGGATCTTCAGCGTTGGCCTCTTCAGCCCAGCGAACCCACTTTATTTTCAGCTGACTTCAGGGGGAGCATTCTTTTTAGGAAGTAGGCTCCGCCGGCCCGCATTTTTGGATTGGATGCTAGAGAGCTTTGTTTTTCTCGTTCTGAGGGGGGCCCAGCTGAGTCTGAAGATAGTCCCTCTCTTTTCTTGTTCCCTGTTTTCTAGCTGGAAGAAAAAGGGGAGGTGGGGGGCCGCGAAAGAGAAAGCGGGAGAGCGAAGCCTGGCACGCTGTCAGACAGGGGCGGGTGTGAGTGGAACAGCTGTTTTGCGATCAGCTCAGGAGTATGAGCCTTCAGGAGAACGGCATGAGCTTCAGACACTTCAGGAGTCCCCAGCTAGAGACAAGGGCGGTAAGTGACACCGAGATTAGAACCCACCCACTCTCGTCTCGGTTTAGGTTACCCTCCCCCACCCCCACCACACCCACCCACTTATCTTTTCATTTTAGGGAGGGGAGGAGGGGGAGGACGGGTAAGAACGCTGCAATCAAATGAAACTCGGGAAAAATGACTTCGTTAAAGACTGAGCAAAACGGGAGGGGGCACTTTGGAGGAGGGTTTTTCAAGAAGTGAAAGAGGTCAAAAATGGATTTGTTTAGTTTAGTCTGCCCTGGCTCGGCGCTCTCCGTCCTCCTTAAACAGCGAGGGTTGTCTCTGCCTTGACCCCGCACAGTCAAAGTCGAAGCCAGAGATCAAGATGCAGAGGGCCAGCCACCCCAGCGAACCGGTGAGAATTTAGAGATGCTTCTAGAAAGGCGGAGGAGAGGCAGGTGAGAGCCTAGGTCACTGGAAATTAGGATCGCGAGATCCTGGAAGGAACTGTAGGAGAGAGCTGCTTTGGATTTACCAGTTTTTAAGGAGGAGGAGCTTAGTTTGCTTAGAAGAGGAAGCCCAGTCCTGAACCCTGCCCGGGCCCTTAGGACCTGGCCAAGACGGTCAGTTCTCTGTGTAGGTGGAAGCTGGGGCAGAATTACTGAGATTGCTTGGAGCTAGTGGACTTGTTCAACCTCTTGTTGAAGCTGTCTTTTGTGGACCTTAAGAATGTGAAGGAAAATAAATCACATCCACACAGATGGCAAGAAGAATGTCTTATTTCCTTTGGTATTGTATTCATTGTGAAGAAAAACAATTATTAAGCAGTTTTCTGTTATCCCGTGTAATAACAACTAGGCAAGGAGAGTAATCTCCAAGTTTGGATTTTAAACTGGTGGAGACTGTGATCATTTGGGTTAACGCAAAGATTTGCTTTGAAACCCTATTACCCGCAACAATTACTCTAAGCATTGCCTTTCTCTATAGGATGCAGATTAATAATTTTATCTTAAAAGATACTTGAGTAGCTGAAATACCATAATGTATTTGCAAGTCTGCTGCTTGTCATTATCTCCCTTTTCTTACTCACTTTGGAGCTCTTTTTCTGGAACACTACTTTGATGTCTTTAAACTGCCTTCCAGGAGAAGTGAAAGGAGACCTGGAAGAAGTGAATTATCTTGTCTGGAGGCTGAGAAGCTAGAGCATAGGCTCTATTTGCTTCTAATATAACATTTCTCCCAGTGGACTTAGTCACCTCTAATAAAAAAAGCCACTAACCTGCTTTTCGTCTAATTATTTGGACAACTTAAGCAGGAGGATATAACCAACAGAACCTTTCTAAAAAAGAAACCAGAGACTGTTAAATGACCTCATCCCATTCTTCAGAGAACTGAGAGAATCTTTAGGAGAGAAATGCTAATCTTTGATAACTGCTGAGGACTCACAGAATGGGAATGGAAGCAGTGTCTCCAGATGAGCTTAGAGGGCAGACAGGAAGAAGATATGCAGAAATGTAACTTCAAAGCAGAAATGACAAATGTGACAAGTCTTAAGTTAATGTCTCTACTTTCAGAGCCTTAGGGAGCTAAAGATATTCCTTGCTAAGGCATTCAGCATACATTGGAAGAAGGGGAGGAGAGAATGAGATCCCTATCACCACATTCACTGCTGTAGTAGGAGCATTTCCAAGACGGGGCTCTTCGAGCTTTCACGGCCTGAATTCCATAACCTGAGGTATCAAGCATAGTCTTAATTATCAATTACTGTTTAAGATTGTCCGTGTATGGTAAGTGGAGTCATCAACTACTCATCTTTTCTCATTCTGGCAAGGGCATTATTATTATTTGATACATTTATATATTGGCCTTTGTCCTAGTCATTTGTACTTTATGATCTTGTTTAATTAGCAAAGTTAGAAGAAGGTAGTCTTTGGATATATAAATCATTTGGCAAATATGTTTTGACATACCAGGTGCTAGATATAAGAACTATTTTAAATGTAATTTTCTATTTCTTCTAACTTATGTATCATTTTTATACTACCATCTAAACTCTAGTCTTTCTTAGAGACTTACTTTTTCCCTGTCCCCAAAGCAAGTCTTTCTTATCACTTCAACTCTTCTTCAGGAATCATCATCTGTTCTTCTTAGTTGATATTTACAGTGAAGCAACTGCTTTATAATTTGCTTATTTTCATGAGTTTTCCTGAATGGTATTTATTATATTCCTTTCATCCTTAGTCCCAACTTAAATGTCACTTGTATAAAACCTTCCTTGCTCCTTGTATTTAGAAATACTCTTTGGAGTGCATCAGTTTTCCTATATTTCTGGAAAGTGCATTACTCTGTGTCCTGCATATACTTTGTTAGGTCTCTACCCTTCTTCAGACTGAGTGGTTCTTCATGACATCTGATTCCATTGTATCTTTGCAATACTTATCTGATTGCTTTTCCATGTAAACACTTGGTACACTATCGGGGAGTGATCAGTACTCTGACTGCCTAGAAAGGGGTACTGCAAAGGTTAAAAAAAGAAAAACAACAGAGACTGGCATAATTTCAAAGTATATGGGGGGCCGGGAGGTCAGTGCATCAGAGTGGGCAAAGACACTCTGGGCTAGCTATGATTTATTGAATACACACAATAATTGGATGGAGTACCAGGTGACTTAGAGGGCGGTGGTACGAGAATATTAGATCAATGAGGATCTTACCTTGATAAGGGCCACAAGGAGAGGATTATTATAATAGTAGGTGGAACAACATAACAGGCTGATAAAGAATTTGGGTTTCCCTCAGCTGATGTGCTCTTGCCCTTGGGTGTCATGGTATCACGGGACCATGGAGCTCTCAATTTGTGACCTGAAGCAAAACAGTTATGTTTCTGAGTGCCATAGCTACCTCCCAGGCTAGGTGACTTTGGACCTTAGACTGGTACAGTCATACTTTAATTATGAAAAGATTTCCCCCAAAATTTATGTAAAATAAATCTCGATAGCACGCTTTTTGTAGATTATCTTCAAAGATCTTAATACCATGTCTTTGTAAATAAAGACAAATTTTATTGGGAGGACCTAAATGATTCTCTGGTAAAACTAACATCTAATTCCTAAGTAGACTGTGAATACAAGAATAGCATTGCAGTGTTGAGTTCGTTTGATGACTGAAAAACACGTGTGACTATGTTCAAATTTATTTCTGATTTTTATATATTAAGATTTTTTGTCACATTTTAAAATTAGAGAATCAAATTTAGAATCATTTATTATCCTCACCTCAGCTTTGTTATCTAGTTTCTGTTTCTTCATCTCCAGAATAATATAATGATTTAGGTAACTAAGCATTGGACCCAGTGCCTGACACATTATTTTAGATCACTGGAACAAACAATTAGGCTATAGACAAATTATGCTTCTGTATGAATTTTGATCCTTGGACAATTTTGTTTTGTTTTGTTTTTTGAGACAGTGTCTCATTGTGTAGTTCAGGATGGCCTTGAACTCACTATATAGTCCAGGCTAGCCTCGAACTTGCTGCTATTCTCCTGCCTCTGGGCCCCACCCCCACCCAGCACTGGCACTAAAAATGTGCACTACTGTGCCTGGCTAAAACTCACTTTGAAATGCATTTTAAATTAGTAATATAGTCCACATTGCTCAAAATCCATCATATATAAAAAGATACAGTGAAAACTCCCACCTATTTTTGTTCTCTAGTCACCTATTTTGCTTCACAAATGGCTACTAGAGTTATTATGAGTCTGATGAATCTTTCTAGGGATATGCAATGTGTATCAGTTAATAAGTACTATATGTTCTGCCTCTTCCCCTTTATTCACAAGTGCTAACATATTCTGCATATGGTTCTGTGATTTGCTTTATTTACTTAAGAATATACTTTGAAAATATTTCCAGATACAGGGCTGATCAAAAACTATGATATGTGTTTAAATTTTAAAAATTATTTTGGAGTAGAAGACGCAGTACTATTAACTTCCCCTTCAAATTACTTTGCTTTGAGTGTACTTGTCGCCTTCTTCTTGCCACTTTCTGAAGTTTATGGCTGTCTGAATTGATTTAAGATGCACATGGAAATTTATGTCAAATAAAATCATTACAGTATATCCTGACCCACCTGATTCACCAGATCCTGTGCCATATAACTTCTGGTTTCTCCTCAAGTTCAAAAAGACCATGAAAGGTAAACATTTTGAAGATTCAGGACATGAGGGCAGCCACCATAGCTCAACTAAACATACTTACAGAAGAGGACTTACAGATCTGCTCTAGAAAGGGCCAGGAATGGTGGCATAGGTGTGTTCAAAATAATGAGTATTTCCAAGAAGATTAGTAGCATTATGGCTTTTTCAACAATTTAAACGTTTGCCCTATTTTTCTAATACACACTACATCTAAAATGCCTCATGCTTTTGTGCGATAGAATAGCTTTTTACTATAAGGATAAGCCATGAATTTTTAAGTCAGTCTTCTGTTGAATGTCCGTAAGATATTTCCTAACTCTGGTGGTGTTGTAACAGCAACAAAAACTTTGTGAATAATTAATTAGAAGAATAGGGCTCCCATAAGAAAATATTACTGAGCTCCTTTTTTTTGTTTGTTTGTTTCAGACAGGGTCTAATTATGCATTTCAGGCTGGCCTTTAACTCATTATGTAGCCCAAGCTAGCCTTGTACTCACAACTCTCCTCAATGGATTACAGTCAGGCATCATCACATGTAGCCTGTAACAGAGTTCCTTAAATGTAAAATTGTTTATTTACAGTTCTGAAGGCTGGAAATCTAAGGTCAGGGTGCCAGCACAGGCAGATTACTGTAGGGCTTGTTATGGTTTGTGTCTAGATGTCCCTGAAAGCCTCATGTAGTCATAGGGAGGGCTTTTCACAGGTGGCTGGATCTAGAGCATGTGGTGCTGGAACCAAGGGCTTGTGATGACTAACTCACTCCACTGATTGGTTTGACATAGTTCCGGCTGGGATTAAGAGTGTGAGTGCCACACCCATCCTAGGACAGGTAGCCCGTCTGAAATATAAAGAAGGGACAGAAGGCTAATGTGCTCTCACCTGACTGCTTGCCATAGACTATTTCCCCTCTGTGATGCCCTCTGTCATGCCACCTTGCCTTACAGTCAGCCGACTATGGACTGAAACTTCTACAAACTATGAGTCAAAATAGACGTTTCCTCCCTTCACTTTGGGTGTTATTTTGTGTGAGCAATGAGAAAAGTAACTAAGGCACAGCTCTCCTCACTTCCAGATGGCTACCTTCTCAGTACATACTCATGTGATCTTCTTTGCACACCTGGATAAAGATAGAAGCAGAGAGAAAACAAGTCATCTCTGATGTTTCGTCTTATAAAGATACTCATTCTATCAAATCAAAGCCCTACCTTCATGCTTCCACTTAACCTAATTGCTTCCTTAAAAGCCTTTCCCCCAAATACTATCGCATTGGAGTGCAGGCTTCAACATGTGGAATTCAGGACGAACACAGTTCAATCCACAGCAATATGTCAATTTGCCCAGTCATATACTTTTAATAATTGACTCATTTCCCATATTTCAAAAGCAGATTTTAGTTAAAACTCTAGTATTCAAATTTCTTTTGAATAATCACAAGATACTGAGTCCATATTCCTTCCTGACAACAGTTGCTTGGAGTTAATGAACTACTCTCTCCTTTAGAGAGAAGATACAATCTATGTTCAATGTTTCACTGTGTTCCTCATCTGGCCTAGATAACATTAACTTGTCCACTCCTTCTAGATACTTGGTTTGAGCACCTGTATGAGATATTGCCAAATACATAGAATGGTCTAATAACTTCTAGTTCTGCCTTGATTATTTTTGCTGGCTCTTTCTGAGGCTTGGTGTCAGGATATTTTCCTTAGAACACATTTTTTAAAAAGTTATTTCACTCTCCTTTGCACAATCTTTTACTGACTATCTACAAAATTCAAGGCATCATAGAAGCAACTGAAATTATATAGTGCTGAATAGCTTAGGTGAGATTTTGCCTTGAAGGTGCGCTTTTCTTGTGATTTGGATTTTCTTTCCATCTCTTCTTGAAATGTTGTATTTCTTAATAATCCACCGGAGGAAAAATTCTTTTTGGAATTTTTTTTTTTTTTTTTTTACTATTTCATTCTTAAGTAACCTCCTTTCATGTCTCCAACATCATCATGTTATCTATCTTGGTTTGTTTTGATTTGGTTTTTGAGACAGAGTCATTTAGTTCAGGCTGGCTTTGAACTCACTCTGTAGCCCAGGCTGCTCTTGAATTGGTGGCAATCTTACTGCCTCAGCCTGCCAAGGACTATAGGCATGTGCTACCACATCTGGCTATCATCTGTTATCTTATATTGTTCTAGTGCTATTGTTTTATACATAATTTTTGTTCAACCACATGGACCTAGAATCCCAAATTCAGGTCTCTGCAGGCCTCCTTGTAAATTGACAGAAGCATGCCTTCTAAAGGGGGCAGTTACTAATCATGCCCAACTCAATTTTCTTTTGTGCCAATGTTAACTGTTTTTTTGAGACAGTGTCTCGCTTTGTAGTTCAGGCTGGCCCTGAGCTCAGCCTCCAACTCACATCACAGCAATCCTCCTGCCTCTGCCTCCCGAGTGCTGGGATAACAGGCGTGAGCCACCACGCCCGGCACTGTGGTATGTGGTACTGGTTGCTGCTGGGTGTGAGTCTCCACACCCAGTATTGTATGTGGTTACCCGGGAATCGAACCCGAGCCCTTGCGCTTGTAAGACAGGCGCCGGAACCATTGAGCTAACTCCCCGGCCCAACTCTTTTTTAAAGTCTTTGAACTATTTTCAGGAAAAAGTAGTCTTTTCTTTATTTTAAATGAGATCTCTTATTTTTAAAAAATTGTTGTACAACTGTATTTTAATCTTTAAAAGCACTAATGAACCAGACTAGTGTCTCCAAGGGGCTGTCAGTTTTCTTTATCTGACCTAGACTGAAAATTCCTTGAGGATAGAGAGCAAGAACTTTATTGCTGGGTCAGAGGATTTAGCTCAGTGGTTCTGGCGTCTGTCTGACAAGAGCAAAGTCCTGAGTTGGACCCCTGATAACCATATACCACAATGCTGGAGGCTCAAGCCTGGTATTCCAGCACTGGGGAGGTAGAGGAAGGAGGATTGCTGTGAGTTTGAGGCTCTCCTGGGCTACATAGTGAGTTCAGGGCCAGCCTGCACTGCCAAGTGAGATCCTGTCTCAAAAATGAAAAAAAAAAAAAAAGACTGTTATTGTTTTCTGGGTGGTATTTTCTGCACTTCTCACAGATAATCTACTACAGTTGGTTATTTAGCAGATCCTTTGAAAAGTCTTAATTATCACAAATTTATGCTGACCACAATCTCTTGTAGAAAATACAGTATTTCTTCTTTTTCCAGATACCTAACATGCTTTAGGAGACAATTATCCAGCCAGTCTTCCTTTCTTGTTCCCTCTATGTGCCAAAGTAACCATCTAAATTCATCTATGTAGATTCATTTTTTCTTTTAAAAAATCTGATCTTTTCTTTTCCTCATTTCTGTTATTCTTATTTGCCTTGAAATACAAACTTTCAGAGAGATGCATTATTCTCAGAAATGTCTCCATAATGCTAAGCATATAGTTAAATTTTATTATTTGAAACTTTTCAATTTCTTTAGTTTCTCTACTGTCCATGATCTAGTTGCTTCCTGTTCAGCTGAAAATGCACATGTTTTCTTGTTTTTTAAAAAATTCTGATAAACGTAAATGCATACTAATTGGTGCTCAAAGAATAAAGACATGCCTAAGTGAAATAAATAGGACACAGATGTATAAATACTGTATCGTTTCTCTAGTGTGAGGAACTGAGGGTGTAAATGAGGTCCAAAGTATTTGGTAGGTATTGTGAAATAGGAAGAAAATGTTCAAAGGGAAAGGGGAATGAGGGGGAGAGAGGAAAACGGAAAGGAAAGAAAAAAATTTGATAGTTAAAAGGGAAAAATAGAAACAAAGCTTATGTAGGTGGGGGTTGGGTGTTATAGGAAGAACAAGGCAGTGGGAAAAATAACAATCAAGAAATATGTACAGGTACAAATTCTCAGTGAGGAATGTGCTCGTAATGTATACCTCACATGGACCAATACACTCTATTTTAAAAAGAATAAAAAACATCCCTTCTTCATTCCTTGTACTTGGATCCAAGAATGGATGTGTAGTTTAAGTAATAAGCAGAAATGATGCTCAGGAGGCAAAGTTTGTGTGCTTAAGCAATGGTTGCACTGAATGTGGATGCACACCACAGTGTTGGTCAGAATTGTGCATGCTTTCATAGAATAATGTTATAAAGTATTAAGTTTGCGTGAGATTTTTACATGATGTGGAAGAGCAATGGATCTTTGCAGCTTAGACCTTTTATTCTTTTCTTAACTAATACCCTAGTGCCGTGCTCAAATTGTGATTTCTGGAGGTTTTCTTTAATGATAGATATCATAATTTGTGGGAACCCTTTAATACTCTTTGCAAATGTTCAATAACAAAGCTTATTATGAAGGCATAAGATTATCTTCATTATTGTTAGTTTCATCTTTACCAAACTATTCCAAAGTGCACTGTCATTGAAGGTATTTTAAAGGAGAAATGGAGCCATGGCACTGAACAGCAAACCTGTATTCTAATCATATCAGTGACCAGTCTGATGTGACTTTGGGATGAGTCACTCTG
Source organism: Petromus typicus (assembly GCA_004026965.1). Lineage (NCBI taxonomy): Eukaryota > Metazoa > Chordata > Mammalia > Rodentia > Petromuridae > Petromus > Petromus typicus. The sequence continues at coordinate 16,810 of PVIR01031418.1, forward strand.
AGCCTCTATTTCCTTAGGTGTATAGTGCCATTATTAGTCTTATCTATTTTATAGGATAATTTTAAATATTAAATATGTCTTATTATAAATGCAGAGGAATGAAACAGTATCGTTTCTGATATTTATCTAAAATTAATTCATTGAGATGGAGCAAAGGAGTTGAGGTACAAGTAAAACAAGATTTTTCATTAATTGAAAATCACTGAAGCTAGGAATAGGCTCGTTGATCTTGTCTCTACTTTTTTATGGATTTTAAATTATACACAATAATTTTTAAAGGCCACTGGAGATTCACATTTACCTCATGGTTTGTGAAGAACTTAATTAGTCTTCTTGGTATCAGTCTCACATGTTAAGCAGACCCTTGGTATGATTGTTGTGAATTTTTCATCTATGTTCTTATTGTTAACCATAGAATGTGAAGCCAGAAGGGACTTTAGAAAAGCTAAAGAGATTGAGTAATAATTTTTGTAACAGATAACAGTGGAGGCTGGCCTAAAATCCAGGCCTCCTAGCTTCTACTTAAATGATTTTTCTCATTTTTATACTGCCTCGTTTAAATATAGCACGTCTAGCATAATTTCTCCCAGCTTATTGCATATAAGATTCATTATTGCTTAAAATAAATCTCTCTTTGATGGGATCTCTGAAGCAGGGGCTGGTTCAAGAAATATGAAGTTATATTTGTGCAGTACTTTTAAGTTTGTTCTTTCAGTTGATCCTCACAGGAATTCTGTTATGTAAATAAGGAGTTATTTCATTTCTACCCTAAATGAGAGGACTTACCCAAGGTCAATCAATAATTTGGTGGTTAAACTAGAACTACAACTCAGGCGTGGAGTATGTGAAGCCTGAACTCCACTTGTATGACTAGTGCTAGAATTTTATAATTAACCTTAGCTTTTGTGTTTTCCACAATGAGTCATCTTAATGTCTAGCATATTCCAAGGTGATTTTTCATTAATGTATATTTTTTGTTGCAAAGAAAAATGGGGTTTAATTGTACAATCTGAGGAGAGGACAAGTATGTGACAGCACTGGAGGTTATGCAGATGATACTGTAAAATATATGTTAATGGAATAATACATGAAAAAGAATAAAATAAGTACTGTTGCTCAATTTGGCATGTTTAACCTGAGGCCCACAGTATTGCTACTTCTTTTTATTTAAATATTTTAACAAAAATATATAAATTGAAAGTTTCATAACTTATATGCAGTAACTATATTACATTTTATGTCTATAGCTCAAGACAATTCCTCTTCATTCCTTGTGGTGCAGGCAATCCAAAGGTTTAGACACACTTTCAAATGGTTTTGGATCTGAAAAATAGAGCTGTGTTAATATTTTGTATTTTTGTGTGTGATTTTTCTGACAGACATGATCCTAAACATTTATATAAATATTTTACAATTATATCTTACAGGAATTTTTACATATATTATGATTGGTCTTCTTGACAACCATTTAAAAGGAGAAGGCCAGACCAATATATCTCCATTTTAAAGCTGAGAAAACTAAGGCATAGAACATTTAAATAAGTATTTTTGTGCTAATGTGCACTCTTCCCTTAAATTTCTATACTTTTTTAGTATTCCAGATGGCCTCCACTTTCTTTTATCATTTCAGGTAATCTAAAAAATGGCAAACTGCAGGGGTTTTTGCTTTTGCCTTGGGCCACTTCTGAGTGTCTGCTCCAGGTTTTAGACTAGCTGCCTCAGTCACCCACAGACTTTTGTGCATATTGAAGTCCTTGGGTAGAAAAGTCAAGCAGCTGCCTGCTGATACGCTATAACTGGCATTTAAGCCTGGATCTTCCACTCATGTTTATCATGATAGCTGTGAGCTTGTTTGGTCTAAATTGGAAAAAATTGGAGGCTCTTATAATATTCCGTTGTTAAGTGGTTTGTCTCTAGCAACCTTTTAAATCCTGTTCTATGGGACAGGCTTTAAGCAAAAGATGGGAGTCCCACTGGTATCTAAATCAAAGAGTATTGTAACTTCATTATAGTTGTATTATAATTCCAAACTGCTGAGGTTCAAATCTCCTCTCTGCCATTTACTAGCTGGATAATTTGAGCATTAGCTACTGCTACTTTGTCGTTCTTTGCTTTTTCCCTCATATTTAAAATGGAAAAAAACTGTGGGTGTTTTTTAGTGGTATAGCACTGGCCTTACATATATGTACTCTTGGGCTGAATGCCCAAGACAGTAAAAATAAAATAAGATAAAGTAAATAAAAACATAGTATTTACTGCTAGGGTTATTAGGCTCAAAGGATATGTATATATATTATACATAATGTATATATATTATACATAATGTATTTATGCCATATGTATATATACATATGTACATATGTATATATATAAAATATTTATGCCATATTATGTATAATATATATATATACATATGGCATAAAAATATAGGTAATACTTTAAAAAAAGATCTATAATCTCAAAGCCCTATAACAATAGTTTTCATTTTATTTTGGATTTAACATCTCTTATTGATCAGAAGATGTAGGTGCATTATACAGATTTAGAATCTTCCTAAATAATTATTTTGCCATCTTTAAACCTGTTTTTTCAGCAGGGTTTCAGAAAAATGGTATTTACTATATTTGGATTATTAAAATGTAGTGAGGAGACACAA
>PVIR01031419.1:0-19311 GCA_004026965.1 Petromus typicus
TTAAACATTTGTTCTCTAAAATGTTTCATAAAACTCCTGATAGCACCAGAATTCTAGAAGAGCTCGAATTTCTGCAGCCTCAGTTCTCATCAAGCCACAGTGACACAGATTCATCTGTAAACAAATGAGTCCAATCATTTCCAATCTACAAATGGAAAATACCCGACTGGTTTTGGGCAATGCATCATTCATGCCCTCTAGATGGGCAGGTGCTGGCTGCCTTGTTTTTAAGATTACCTGAATGGTACACATGTCAGTAGCTATGATTCTTCAGTAGTGCAAGGTAGGTTGAATTTTGTGATAGTTCTTCAAATTCACTACACCATTATCAACCAGTGAATTAATTTATAGGCTGCTTCTAAGTAAGGGCAAAGTTTCTCCCCAAAGTTATTGCATTATAATTTTGACTTCAATGTAAAAATCAGTTCGATTCTATGCAATTACATTAATAAACAATTAATTAAGTAATACATAATGAATAATATGCTGTTTTTAAAACCAGTGATATGTAAGTATTTAGAGATCATAAAATTACTTGAGAATCTTTTTAAAGCTACAGAGGGAATGGAGTGGAGAGTGACCTGTACTGTCTCAGTGTTCCTCCATAAGGCGGAGCAATCTATATATTTTTAAAGATCTCAGGTAGAAGGAAAATCCCAGGCTTAACCTTGGAATTTCCCACTGGGAGGAGTCAGTACTCAGTAAAGGGCTGAGGGACAATGAATATTAAATGTGCAGGTGAGCTGTTTGGTAACCTGTCTACATCACTCAGACACAGGACAAGTGGAAGCAGTAAGAATCAGACTTCAATTTCCTGATAGCCTAAATAAATTTAATTCTTTCTTTCCTCTGAATTTACCTGGGGCATAATGAGTAATAAATAGTGAACTTTTGCTTCATTTCCTCTTTGAAATCCTCTATTTTCTTGATCATTTTTATAAACTCTGCAAAGTGTTTCACTACGTCATCTCTGCTTTCCTCTCCACTTGTGAGCCCTTGCTCTGCCGTGAGTGAGTGAGTCTTCTGTTGCTTGGCTTCCCCATGCTCCTAACTGTATGTATCAATGACACATGCAGGGGGAATTATGGTTTGCAGTCTACAGAGTGAGGAGACCTTGGGGTATATGTGAAGATGTTTTAGTAAGATGCTGCCTCCATATGAAGTATTTTCAGCTTTGTATGTACTGTGATAATATTTACTCCTCTTCTTATTTAATTTAAGTGATTTGGACTCTGTCTTTATTTTGCAAAACAAATTACTTCTGGTTATATAGCATCAACCGTTCCTAGCATATGTTACTTGCACATCATAGTCTTTGCATTTATGCTGTCACCCTTTGCTTCTCTTCTGTGAAGACTGTGATCATTTATTGCTGGTTGTTGTTGTATAATGAAGTGTGAAATGTGGATGGAGAAAACTGGAAGGTGACTACATAAGGAGTGTAAAGTGCAGAAGACTGGTGGAAGATAGTGAAGCTGAGAAGAGAAGAATTTGATTTGAAATTATATTCAGCTTGAATAGTTTTAATTGAATTGAAGGGTTAGTGTTTGAGATGAGATTATTGTGTGATTGAGGAAAATTGTGTGGTTATGAGGACCCACTGACGGAGAAGATGAAGGAGAAGGTAAGGAACAGAAGATAAAAATGGTTATGGGAATGAGATAGGCATGATTAGGGGACAGGTGAAAACAGGAAACTAAAAACTTGGGAGGAAAAGTGCATAAAATTGAGAAAATAATTAAGAAGTATAGTAATAGTGTCATTATAGGGGTTTGAGGTGAAAGAAACCACACAAAAAACAAACTCTTAGCACATAAAAATATAAAACAGCATAATTACACATTACAAATAAACCACAAAAAAATTAATAGCTAAAAGACACCAGATGAAAATACTATTTAAAACTAGATAACTATTGTAGAAAATTGAAATTGGAGCCATATTTCTCTCTATGTACTAAATCAAAATCAAAATGGATCATAGAGCTAAACTTTAAAACAGACATTGAGCCTACCAGGAAACAAAACTGGTAAAACATACTTGAAGCCATAGATGTAGGAAAGGTTTTTAAGCAGAACTGCACTTGCATGATAAATAATAGCAAGAACCAAAAAATTGTATTATATCAAATTAATAAGCTTCTGTAGGACAAAATAATCAATTATTAGAATTTAGACGATTTTCAGAATGGAAAAAGTTGTCAGCTATTTCTCAGACAGAGGGTTAATATCTAGAATATATAAAAAAGTAAAAAGTGACACTATCTAGTCCCAAAGATGAAATGAACAGACACTTCATAAAGGAAGAAGTACAAGTGGCCAAGAAATATGTGAAAAAATATTCAAAATATCTGGCCATTACATAAATGCAAATTAAAGCAACATTAAGATTCCAATTCTCTCCAGAAAGAATGGCAATCATCAAGAAATCAAAAAAATAACAGATGCTGGTCAGGCTGTGGTGCAAAAAGAACCCTCCTACATTGTTAGTGAGAATGTAAACTAGTACAAACATTATGAAAATCAGCATGGCAATTTTTTAATCAACTAAAATTAGAAATTCCATATGACCCGGCTATCCTCCATCTAGGTATCTTCCCCAGAGAGCTTAATGCATCATACTAAGATAATACATGTATACCAATGTTTACAGCAGCACAATTCATAATAAGGAAATCCTGGAAGCAGCCTATATCCTCATCAAAAGTTTACTGGTTAAAGAAATGTGGAACCTAGGTTGAGGATGTATCTCAGTGGCATCGTGCAGGTTTTACAAGCACAAAGGCCTGAGTTCAATCATTGATACTATCACAACAAAGAGAAGTGTGGTGTCCAGATCTAATTGAATACTAATTAGCTAAAAAAGGAGAAATTTGAAACAATTGTAGGAAAATGGGTGCACCTAAAAAATATGATGATGAATGAAATAAACAAGACATGCAAGCTTACTCATTAGAATGAAGCAAAGAACAAAGAGATTGATAAAGGATAAATAGGAAACAAGAGGGACTGATCAAATACAAAGGGGAAAGGATTGAAAAGCCTAAGCATGAGGGGTGAGGAAGAGAAAAAGAAACAATAATAAAGACATAGCATGTACAAGAATCTAACAAGCTCAATTAATGTAAATGTATGACACAAATACAAGTAAAATTAATACTATCAACAAGAATGAAAACTGGTGAAGGAGAATTAGAAAGAAAGATTAGAAGGGGATTTTAGAAAAGAACCAAGTTGTAGTGCATACTTGTGCTCATTTCCTAAAATGACTGTAAACTGATAGACTCCAAATATTTAATAAAAAAATATCTAATTCTGAAAGGGAGATGAAGAAACATTTCAAGTTTTATAAGAGATACTGAGATGAAAATAGTCTGAACTATAGACTGAAAGTCATGTGAAAACTCATAATTAGGAACATGAGGTATGGAACAAAATACAAAAAGAGGCTGTCTCTGAAGGCGATGGAGTTGCAGCTCAGGGTACAAAGCATATTCAGCAGACAGAAATACTATATGGAGATCAGAGTCAGAATTACACCAAAATGAAGTTTGTCTTCATCTCAAGATCTAAATAGGGGTGGCAGAAGGAGTACTACAGTGTTAACCCAAGCAAGATAGCAAACAGTGTGAAAAAATGAAGTTAGTACTTTAAAATGTACAATTTGGGAATTCACATGTTTAGACTGTTGAACAAGTTCTCGCTGAAGCCCCTAGGAGGGGGAATGAAGCCAGTGGCTGGCTGGGTGGTGCTGGAGATGCTTCATAACTCACGCCCTGGTGAGATTATCAAAACCTCTCATTTAGGCCTGCTCATCTGCAGGATTTATGTTGCTTACATGGAAGTTTTCCAAGTTCTTCATGCTCAAATAGGACCTTCTGTTCCTGAGCAGAAGGATTTGGCATTAATTTTAGCAACTGTTATCTTTGAATGTGGGACTGTGCTCTGGGAATCTATGTGCCTATGAAGAAATAACTTCTCAGAGCCTCTGCTCTGTTGGTTTCTTTCTTCAGTCAAAGTTTGCTATAAACTGTCTTGAGCGTCAGCCATTTCTGACAACTTACATAGCTGTCATAGCCCAGTCCAAACTCTTATGGTTATTGAAGGCAGAAGTATCACTGACCCTAATTTTTTTTTTATTTGCAAAATGATATGGACTGAATTTGAACATTGATAACACCACACTCTGGTGAGGTGACCCTGCACAAACCTAAGCATCAGCTCCATGGGAGTGTGGAGAGGATGAATTGCAATAATCCATGTGAAAAAGAACTTTGCAAGGTGCCTACAATTGAGACAGAAATTAATGAATGCTGAGTACTATCTACAAATTCTACGCGAGGTCTTGGTGTCAGAAAACTAATCTGATATCACTATGTTATTTCCTGCACATTATTCTGCTTCCTTTATGCTCAAATTTTTAAAGTATTTGCTTATTAGGAAAAATAAACATATAAGAAGTGGACACCAACACGACTGAATTTTAGTTGTTGTTGATAAGTATAAATTGCCACATTCTATCCTTCAGTTTAATGTGGTAGAAAATTCTCCTTATTACTCCTTATTAACTTAGTCATTTTCTCCAGTTATCTACTGCTTTCTTCTCAGATCATGCAACTGAAGAGAAGTTGACAGCACTTTCAACACCAGTGCATAATAGATCTTCATTATGGCAAGCCAATTGTGGTACTCCTATACCACATGTCAATGAGGCAGAATATCATTTCTCTAGTGAATATCATGGACCAGAAATGTATGCAAATGCTTCAGTTAGCCAACTCAGTTTGATGAATGCTTTCATTTTCCTAAAGGAGTGTTTACTTTCTCCCCTCTTTTCACACTGACAATTCTTGTTAACAACTACTTGGTGCTGAGAAGAGAAGTCAGACAGGAGAAAGTTGAAAGTTGAAAAATTATTTAAAATTTGTGATCAGAATTGGGAAACACAGCTATAGACTTTCTCCCATTGAGATAATTCTCTTCAGTATTAAATGATTTTGAACTCATTATTTTATTCATTGCATTCAAAATTATCTTAGCTAACAAAAATATAATCTTTTTGTTTCTTTTTTGTTGATTACTTGATCTGACCCCTCCATTACAATCTTAGTCACTCTCTTTTTTCAGACTTGCATGATGCTTTGGTCAGTTCATCTACTGCTATGACTTTAGTGACCACCAACATTCATAAATCTACATTAATTACAAGGAGTGGGAAGCACACTTTCTGGCACACAATAATGTTTCAGGAAATGACTGAAAGAAAGGAGCTTCAGGATTTCTTGGAGCTTCATACAATGTGAGACATACACTCTTTCAGGAAAAGCTTAAATTTTGTGCCAATTTAGTTTATGCTAACTATTCTCATATTCTATCATCTCTCTATGGGCTGACAATCTTCTTCATCTTCTAGGTTATCCTTCCAAAACAAATAACTTAAAAACTCTTCTCTGAATGAAACCCTGGATAGGGGGATAGCAATTTCCCAGGACCAAAGAAGAAAATAAAGATAAGCACGAATTCATTTAAAATAAACAATTTATCACATGCTAAGGTGAGAACTGAATTACTGAAATGTGTATTTATGAAATAGAATGAAAGCTGAAATTTTTATCAAGTCATAAATTGATATGATAACTTTATTTTATTCTCTTCTAGATTTGTTTGGATATTACTCCAAGAGTAAAATTCTTTAAAAAAAAAAAAAAGTAATGTTTGGGAAGAGAAGAGTAAGAAGTGGAGACAACTTGTCTTGAAACAAATACAGACCAGTTCTCAGGAGCATTTATAAAGACCAGTTCACCATATCCATATAATGCTTTGTAAGACACAGCCTCCTAACAGAGGTGATGGTTTGCAGTCAAACCACTCTCTGCCCTTCTAAGTAGCTATGTAATGGTGCTAAATTCCTTTAATGTGCTGCTTTGCCCTCTCTTGTATGAAGGTCTTGGCACATGGATTAGGAAGCTTTTTATGGGTCTGAGAATGTACTTTCTGAGTCTCATCTAGGCCTACACATTTATGAAAATGATGAAATTAACTCGATGGAAATGGAGCCAAAATTGTTATCAAGAGATGGTTCAGAATAAAATTAATGTTACCTCAGGAATTCATGCTAGAATAAAGCTAAAATGGCAAGTCTGTAGAGGGCATATTTGTACATTGTGGGCAAGTTTTATATATTTCTAGTAAAAAATAAAAAATAGATAATACGTAGCCTCGCCAGTTCTGGATCTATAACAATATCTTATTAATTGCTTCTTAAGTGTCAGACACTTAAAGTGTTTTTCACGGATTCACACCCTTAATGACAGAAGAATCTTATGAAGGAAGAATTATGTGCCCATTTTAGAGAAAATTAGTTATGGAGTATGGAACCATCTCATCCAAGAGCACATGTAATAGAGTAGGAGGTGATGTGACTAGTAAGGGCATGCAGTCAGGAGCCACAGCCTACAGATTTGTTGACAATGACCCAAACTGCCTCTATTCCAGGAGCACCCAAGGAGAACTGTCAACTTCACAAAAACAAGTGAAAATATTTATTGTACATTACAGATATCAAGCTAGAGTGTCTACTTTAAAGGGTTTTTTTAAGCATACTTTTTGCACTTGTGCATAATCAAGTCTTAAATACTCAGGAATAATTTACAGTAAATTATCTTTATCTAATTTATAGTAATTTAGTATGATCTGATTTTTGAAACAAATTCAGAAAATACACAAGAGCCAAAATGGCATGGATATTTCAAAAAGCTAGTTTGAACACTTCTTCTGAAAAAATGAATAAGCATATTATTCAAGGTGATTCTGAAATCCAATAGAGACCCAGCTTAACCAGTAAGTGGCAATCAGGTGACCAATATAACCTGAGATGAGAGGGATTACATAGAACTTTCCCCAGAGAAGACAGAAGTGTGACGCAGTCATTAAAAAAGAGAGTCGATAAAAAGCTTTGTGCAACTGAATCATCTAAGGCAGATGATAATTAATGGATTTCAATGATGAGCTTTTGTACACTTATATAAGCAATGAGGAAGTAACTAGAAAGAAAACAAGCAGAAAATTTCAACTTGGCGGATATGAATTAAGATACTTTGCCTTCACTGCTACAGTCTCTCGTATCAAGTCAATGCATCCTTGCCAGCTCACCATGACAGCAAATGCTATCCAGCTTTCAGCTTCCTGCTGGATCTGAGAAGGAAAATATGTTCAGAAAGCAGAATGAAATCAACCTCAGCAGCAAAATTAATCTTTCATTAACAAGTAAAAACACACATCCCCACCCAATCTCAAAAGCTATATAGTAAAACTCCCAGGAGCTTAAAACAGAAAACATAGCTTGAAAATCCGATTTGCCTGTACAAACAAGTTCAGTAATCCAACATTTAATGCTATTTCTTCATAATTTACCAATCCCAGTTTTTACCTTCAGTTAATATTATTAGATAAGGAAAAGCTATTTACACAAGTCAAACTGAGGAAGAGAATGAAATGTTTGTACAGAAGAAATGTCAATACTTTTTTAAAAAAGGAAAAATAGTTAGAAATGGGATTTTCACATCATCACAATAAAAGAGATAAGGTCTTCTGTTTCAAAAACTGAATTGGGGGTGCAGAAGATTAAGGAAAACAGAGACAAATTTCAGATCTATTCAATATTCTGTAATCTCTCTCCCTTTATTTGGCTAAACAACAGAAAGAAAAAAAAAAAAACAGTCTAGGCTCTCCCAAAAGAAAGAAGGTGGGGGGAGGATTTTCATTGCTGGAATGAAAATATACTGGCACCCACAATTTAAATGAGGGTGAGGTTTAGTATTAATCTGTCATTTCTGAGATTTCACCAGGCTTACCTGGATTCTAGGCAGAAAAACCACTGCAGTCCCTGACTTACAAATTAGGTTATTTTTTTTTTCCTCAGAGAACGTTAGGTCTAATTCTTTAATAAATCCAAGAAAGTGAATCATATATACCTCTGATTTTGTGCTTTATAAAATATAAAACACAAAAATACCAAACACACACACACACACACACACATACACACACACACACACACACACACACACACACAGAGTAAATGAATTATTTTTACTTTTGCAATGATCTTAAAGTGGTGGTAGAGTTATGGTCCAACAATTGGCACAGGAGATGACAAGGAGTGAACTGACAAGGACAGAGCTGCCAGGAGGGAGGGCAGGCAGGGATGGGGGCTGAGGATCATCAGCAATAGATGGAGGGAAAGGGCAATCTGGATCATGCTTGATGTTGGAGACACAGGGTTTTTCACGGGCTCGGTTCTGTCTGCCCACTGGAAAAAATAACTGACTGATGTCTGACTGGTTCCCTTTATTTCACATGCTAGATTGTATTCTGGATGGTGTCAGCAAACTTCGTGTATCTTTCGACACTCTGTCCTGTGCCTCAAAAACTGACAGCATTTCTTCAAGTAAAGAAAATCATCTTGTCATTTCCTGTGTTGTGAATCTCTAGGGTTCTTTACTTACAACCTCCCCTTGGTTCACTTGGTCTTTTTGCTGGGTGGCTAATTCCATCAGGTCCTCATGAGTAAGTGACTCATGATGCACAACAAGGAGGTCAGCAAAGTCATGCGGTTGTAGATCTACCTCCAGTTCCTTGCTAAAGGTCACTGGTTTGCTGGAGACCTCTTTGGTCTCCTTATCCATCTTCTCCAGACTGTGGATTTCATGAGCAAACTCTGGACAAAGCTTCTTCAAAATCTCATTCATGATGACATCTGAAACCTCACACCAAATGAAGCTGATGTTTTTATGGCTGATGCAGTCCTTGAAAGATTGTTTGTGTTTCATCATTTGCCTCCACTGCCTGACTAAAAGTGTGATGTCAATAATATTTCTTGCCAGTGGCAATAACTTCTCAGGCCTCAGGTTGAATGAGCATCATAGTGTCGGTGACAGTTGTTATACTCTGGCACTTGGGTGAAAGTCACCCATGAACTGAAGGCAACCTAGTGCATTGTCAGACAGCAAAAGAATGTCAAGTGGGATCTCCAAAAACTATTTCTGTGTCTCTGGGATAAAGTAGTGGAAAACTAATCCTTGAAGTTGCTCATAGAACCCAGGCTTGGGAGTTACTCTGCACAACAAATAGAGTGAACCTTGGGTGATGTTTTCCAGGGCTTGTAGGTTCTCTGAATGGTAAACTAAGGAGAGTTAGCTTCATAGTGCTGGAGCATTGCAACTCAACAGCAGAGTTAACTGCTTTATTTGCTGCTCTGAAGCTTGGAATCAGTTTTCCTCTTTACTAATAAGACTTCATCCTGACAACCTCTTCTACTACAATTCTGCATCATTAACATTAAAACCTATTGGCATAAGTAAGCATCTCCATCAGTGATATCTTTCAATGTTGCTGGAAACTCTTGGGAAGTTACTGTCTCTGCAATAGCAGCTTCACCATTTCATTTTACACTGTGAAGGTGGGTTTAGCAATGAATATCACAAATCATCTATGGCTGGCAGTGAAAGATGCACCTTGTTCTCTCTGGCCTTTCTTCCTGTCTTCAAGCAAGTTTCTAGATTCTTCTCAAGTAGGCAGTAGCTGAGTGGGATTTGACATAGATGCTGATCTTATATCCACACGCTGAGAAATTTCTTCATTTTCTGTGTCACTTTACCATCCTTTTTGGATATCATTATTGAGCTCACTGGCATGATGGACTTCATGAGTCCAAAGGTCTTGTCGTTGAACTTTAGAAATAGCAAAATGATTGAACAATTCATATTATAAATTTAGTGATGCCTACAATCTGTTCACCTTGGTCTATTGTCTCAATGATTTTCACTTCTGTTTCCATGTTATTGTTTTATGCTTCCTAACCAATCTCCTCTTTACCACAATAGCTTTTCCTCTTGCTTTTGGACCTCTTGGGCATTTACTGGGCACTGTGCTACTGCACATTCATACCAGGCAGTAAGCATTCAGCAGTATGACTGTGATGATGTTCGGTGTACGTATGAGCTACTTCCTTGATTTGTTCACACATATGAATGTTTGTTGGTAATGTGAGGTTTGTTTGTACCTGCGGGAATTCACAATTCAAATGTTAGTAAGTTGGGGATTTTTCTGCCTTTATAACTAATACCGATAAATTTTCCCAGAACACACATAATTTATATAGTTTTATCTGACATTTTGATAGGTATCTAAAAATATTAAATTTTTTAGTAATAGTATTTAGGTTTTGCAGTTCCCATCACATAAGTCCAAATTTAAGGTTGAATTGAATTTCTAATAAGAGAATTCTACAAGTATACTGTCAGTGCTTATAGGAGATAGGAATCAAACATTATGTGGCAAATACAAGTTTTATAACTTAATTTTTACAAGTGTGTTTATTTGAAGTTATTTTTCACTAATATTGTTTATTTAATTTGTTAAATGTTCTTTAAATTAAAAGAGCAGAATTAAAGTCAGAAAAATATCAGTATATGTTTGTCTTCACTTTGTGCTTTCCTTTAGCAATTTAGTAATTTTACTTGTAAATGAGGATAATAAAACCAAAGTAACATTCTTGTGTTACAGATTAAATGAGATTACACCTGTAAAACCCACTAACAAACTGCAAAGTACTAGACAAATAATAAAATAAAATAAATTTGAGAGATCATTTATCAACATAGATGATGATGATGATGATGATGATGATGATGATGCTCTTTATTTGGATCCATGATATGGCTGATGTAGCTGTGAATACATAATCAGAATATGCACATTAACTTTCTTCATATGAGAAGGAATTTTATGCAGAATACAGGACTTCTTAGTTGATATGGAATCAATTTTTTCTAGCTTGATAGTCACATTTTACATTTTCTCTAAGGTATCTGAGTTAAACAAAAAAATTAAAACCCAATAGTAGCACTGAAACTAAAGATAAAATTGAAATTGTATATCTGCAGATAGAGGAAAGCTCTCTAACTTTATCAGAAGCAGAGGATAAGTTACACACCATTTTATCCATCTTTTAAAACAACAACACATATCATTAAAACATTGTACTCCAGAGGTCCTCCAAGTGTGATCTGGGTGCCAGAAGGCCAGCAGAATCCACATGTCCTAGCAACTTTTTAGAAATGCAAATTCACAAGTTTTGGTGCACCTGCCCCAACCAATCTGAAACTCTGGTGCTGATGCATAGCAGCCTGGATTCTAAATAGCCCTTGGATGAGATGATTCTTGTGTCTGTCAGTGTTAAAGAACCAAAGACACAAGCAAAAACAAAGAATTTATAACTCATGTTTACTACATACAAATATTCTAAAAAAAGAATTTGCAATGGTCCCAGATGTGTAAGTATTATTATTTACATCTTTGAATGAGAAAAAAAGAATTAGAAGATTTGATTTAGAAACTTACAGGTCATGTTTTAATTATTGACCTTAAAGTGTTTCTCTTTCTTTGTCATATGTTACTGTTTGTTTGGTGATGAAATTACTGTTTGAAGACTATTTGTGAAAAAAATATGAAAAACTGAGTGCTCTCTGCTTGATGTCCTCAGAAGTGTTATAAGGATATGGTCTAGATACATTATTGATAAAATGCAAAGGAAAATAAATTTGAGCACAAAAAAATATTAGGTGAAGAAATGATTGTGAGAAATTTGAAGTGGTTACAGGATTGAACCTACCTACATTAATCAGAGTAGAATAAACTTAACCTGCATTTGGAGACAATAGAACTGTTTACTAAAGTAAAGAACTGTTGAAATAAAGACAGAAGAGAAGACATAGTATTGTGAGATCTAAGACTGAAACAAGCACCATATTATTCTTAAATATTAAATATAAAAAAGAAAGGAAGTAACTGAGCATGATACAACTTGGGGGAAAAGACTTCTGACATTGAGAAAATGACTTAATATATGTGTCAGTAGTAAGGAGAGAAATGTGCTTCAGGTAGGCTCTGGATGGAAATTGTTGCCCCTGAGGAAGCTTGAGGTGGGGAAATTAGAACAGGGTGCTTAATGAGATGGATTTGAGGAACATATTTTACTTTCACTGATTGTTCCAGAACTAAAGTGGAAGGCAAAATGTAAAGAAGCTGGAATTTGTTCTCCAAGTCCTCACAGTCTAAACTGAGGGCTACTCATGGCCTGGCTTGGCTTCCTGCCACACTGTGGAGGAGGTTTGGGTCAGAATTATGTTGTCATGTATCTTACTCTTCTTTCTATGTGAATTAACTTATTAGTTATGCTTTTTAAACAGCTTAAGAAAATCCATCCTCTAAAATTAAAACCACATGGAACATTTAGCTGATATTTAAAGAAAGACTTTCTGAGCTTAACAATAACAGAGTATATCACCAGTATCTCCATGGAAAGATGAAAACAATTTACCACATGAGAACTGAACATTTATGTAAATTAAAATGTAAAATGACTTTTGTTTTCATATTTACAGAACTTTGCAGGAAAATGAAATGAATCCAGCTCCTCTTTCGTGAAGCTTCTTGTGTAATGGACAAGACAGATATTTTTAAATTATACTGTATTTAGAGTTTTAATGAGTGGTGACAGGTGAAAATATACAGTAAATGGGGTAGAATACCATCTTGATAGAGTAGAGAGCCTCATGAGAGTCTTGCCTAGTTAAGCAGCACTGGGGCAGCATCAGGATGCAAGGGCAAGTCAACCCAGGAGAGTGGAATGATCTGGGGGTAATGTGGAGCCAGAGGAAAGAGAGTTATCAGAAGACTTGCAACATGCCAGAACTCAGATTGTTTGAGGAAATGAAAGACATAGACCTGCAATAGGGAATATGAGGTGAAAGGGGTAGGAGTGCAGTGAGGTGAAGGCCGACGTCATCATGCTGTGTGAGTTTCCATGTGTGCACATGTATGCGTGTGTGTGCATGTCATACAGGGGCTACAGAGATAGCTGGTAGACGAGAACACTTCTTCAAGAGAGAGACAGAGAGAACAAAAAGTAGAAAAGACATAACAGAGAGCTAGCCTTCACTTTCAGAATTCCTGTACTTGATCTTAGCCAAAAGGCTAAGAAGCAATACTTTCAGAATCCATGATACTCACTTGACAGTTACAGTTGGAAACCATAGCTTTCCCACAATGCACTAAGTTGAGATGCTTCTTGACCTTACAAATGCATTAACAATGGGCCTAGTCTGCTTAATTCAAGAGATAGACTCCCCCCCCCACACACACACAAAGAATAATTCAGAAAAAGGAAAATGAAACAAATCTTTATATTTTAATTGAAATGTTTATTAGTACATTACATATACATATCATGATTGCACTGCAAAATGGGGATTTGTACCAGTATAAGACACAAGTTAATTCTCATTTTTCCCATAGCCCTACCAACCCTACCACCCCTCCCCCATATACATACAATTTATTTCCTTACTTTTTGGTTATATTCTCATTATTTTTTCCCCTTCACCCATTTCACTTAGAGTATTTTCTATTTCACAATATATAACATACAATTCTAGAACTCATTTACATCTTTATTTTCTGATACCGGAGAAAAGATGAGATGTTTACCTATCTGAGACCTATTTATTTCACTTAGGAGGATATCCTTAAGGTATGTCCATTTAAGTATAAATGATTCAAAGTTATCATTTTTTATGGCAGAGTAATACTCCATTCCATAGAAGAACCACAGCTTTTTTATCCAGTCTCCAGTTGATGGACATTTGAGTTGTTTCCAAGATATAAGTAATCAATTCCAAGCAATCAATTCCAAGCAGTCACAAATTCAGCTGCTATACACATGGATGCACATATTTCACTGTGATATACGTCTTAATTCTTGTGTGTATATACCTAGCAGAACGATGTTTGGGTCAAATGGGACCTCCAATCCGAGCTTTTTGAGGAATTTCCAAACTGATCTTCACAGGGGTTATACTGGTCTACAGTCCCACCAAGAGTAGAGAAGGGTTCTTTCTTCTCTGCAGCCTTAACAACATTTGTTGCTGGTTAATTGTGAAATGGCAGCCATTCTATGTGGAGTGAGATGATCTCAGTGTTGTTTTCATTTGCATCTCTCTAATGACTAATGATGTTGAGAATTTCTTCATATGCTTCTTAGCTGCTCTTACTTCTTCCTCTGAAAAATATCTGTTCATTTCAGATGCCCATTTTTGAGTTGGGTCTTTAAATTTCAGTGGGCTATTTTTTTTTTTGAGCTCTTTATATATTCTAGAGAGTAGCCCTTTGTCTGAGGAACAGCTGGTAAAGATTTTTTCCCACATTGTTGGTTGCCTTTTTGCTCTGTTGGGGTTTCCTTTGCTGTGCAGAAGCTTTTTAAAAGAATGAGGTCCCATTTGTTGATTTCTTCTGCCATTCCTGTGCTACAGAGGTTTTGTTCAAGAAGTCTTTCCCCAAGCCACTGCCTTCAAGAGTTTTACCTAACCTGTTTTGCAGCAGGCTTACAGTGTCAGTTTTAATATTTAGGTCTCTTATACACTTTGATTTTAGCTAGGTACACAGTGAAAGAGTTAGATCTAGTTTTAGTCTTTGGCAAGTTAAAGCCCAGTTTTTCCAGCACCTTTTGTTAAAGAGGCTATCTTTCCTCCATTGAGGATTTTTGGCTCCTTTGTCAAAGATGAGGTGGCTCAGTGAATCTGGAGTAGTTTCTGGATCTTCCAGTCTTTTCCATTGATCCTCAGGTCTGGTACTTTGCCAGTACCATGCAGTTTTTATCATGGTGGCTTTATAGTATAGTTTCACATTCTACGTTGTAAAGCCCCTCACCGTGTCCCTGTTGCTTAGAATTGCTTTTGTTATTCTAGGTCTTTTGTGGTTCCAGACGAAATTTTGGATTTTTTCCTCTATATCTGTGAAATATGCGATTGGGATGTTAATTGGGATTGCGTTGAATCTTTATAATAATTTTGGGATTATAGCCATTTTGATAATATTGGTTCTTCCTACACAGGAGCAAAGTATGTCTTTCCATTTTTTTATATCATCTTCTATCTCCTTTTTCAGAGTGCTATAGTTTTCAGAGTGGAGGTCTTTTCCCTACTTTGTTAGATTGATTTCTAGATACTTTATTTTTGGGGGTGCTATTGTGAAAGGGTCTGACTCCCCAATTTCTATCTCAATGGGTGTATTGTTTGTGTATACAAAGGCTAATGTTTTTTGAACTTTGACCTTGTAACCAGCTACGTGGTTAAATTTGGCCATAGGGTACAGCAGTTTTTTAATTGAGTTTTTAGGAATCCTCTAGATAAAGTATCATGTCATCAGCAAATAATGAAAATTTAAATTCTTTTCCTATCTTTATTGCCTTTATTTCTTTCTCTTGCCTAATTGCTATGTCTAATATTTCCAGAACTATATTGAACAGAAGTGGTGAGAGAGGGCATGCTTGTCTTTTTCCTGATCTTAGTGTGAAAGGTTTCAATTTTTGACCAGTTAGTATGATGTTGGCTGATGGTTTCTCATAGATAGCTTTTATTAGTTTGAGATACAGACCATCTATGCCGATCTTCTATAAGGCGTTGAATATAAATGTATGTTGTATTTTGTCAAATGATTTTTCTGCATCAATTGAGATGATCATGTGGTTTTTGTCCTTGAGCCTGTTAATATAGTGTATAACATTTATCGATCTATGTATGTTGAACCATCCTTGCATCCCTGTGATGAATCCAACTTGGTCAGGGTTCATAATCTTTTTATAATTCTCTGTATTCTGTTTGCCTGTATCTTACTGAGGATTTATGCATGGATGTTCATTAGGGATATTGGCCTGTAGTTCTCTTTTTTGGTTCGGTCTTTCTCTGCTTTTGGAATCAGGGTAATGGTTGTTTCCAAGAATGAGTTTGGGAGTACTGCTTCCATTTCAGTTCCATTAAAGAGTTTAAGTAGAGGTGCTAACTCTTTATAAGTTTTATGGAATTCAGCAGTAAAACTGTCAGGTCCAGGGCTTGTCTTTTTTGGCAAATTTTTAATTACATTTTCAAATTCACAGATTGATATTGGGTATTTAACATTTCTATATCTTCTTTTTTCAGCTTTAGGAGTTCATATGTGTCTAGAAATCTATCCATTTCTTCTACATTTTCCAGTTTATTAAAGGATAAATTTTCAAAATAGATGTTTATTATCCTCTGGACTTCCTCTGGGTCAGTAGTAATTTCTCCGTTCTCATTCCTAATAGCATAGATATGAGACTTTTCCTTCCTTTGTTTAATAAGTTTGGCTAAGGGTCTATAAATTTTGTTTATCATCTCAAAGAACAAAGTTTTCAATTCATTGATTTTTTGATCCATTCTCTTGGTTTCTATTGCATTAATTTCTGCCCTGATCCTTATAATTTCTTCCGTAGTGCGAGCTTTGGGTTTGTCTTGCTCCTTTCTATCTAGTCACTTGAGGTTCAGCATTAAACTGTTTATTTAAGCTTGCTCCATTTTCTGATGTAGGCCTTCAGTGCTATGAATTTTCCTCGTAGAACTGCTTTCCTTGTGTCCCATAAATTTCTGTATGTTTTATTGAGGTTACCATTTAGTTGTAAGAAATATTCAGTTTCTTCTCTCATTTCTTCTGTGACCCATTGGTTGGTCAGCAGAGTGTTGTTCAGTTTCCATTTGTTTGTGAGGATCCTGGGCTTTCCTTTGCTATTCAGCTCCAATTTCAGGGCACTGTGGTTCCACAGTATACAAGGAATAACTTCAGTCACTTTATATTTGCTTAAACCTGTTCTAAGAATGAGCACATGGTGTATTTTGGAGAATGATCCATGAGCAGCTGAGAAGAATGTAAATTCTGACTTTGTGGGGTGAAATACTCTGTAGGCATCTATTAAGTCCATTTGCTGAAGAGTCTGGTTGAGCTCCAGGATTTCCTTATTGACTATTTGTCCAGTTGATCTGTCTTTTTCTGACAGTGGTGTATTGAGGTCCCCTACTATTATTGTATTGGAATTTATCTGGTTTTTCAAGTCCATTAATGTTTGTTTTATATAGTTGGATGCATTAGAATTTAAGAACAATTTAAGATTGTTATTTATTTCTCATGGATTTTCCCCTGTACTAAAAGATAGTGTTCATCTTTATCTTTCTCTATCAGTTTTGATTTGAAGTCTATTCTGTCCGCAAATAAAATCACACTCCTGCTTTCTTGCTGTTTCCTGTTGTATAGAGTATTGTTATCCATCCCTTTACTTTCAGTCCATGGGTTTCTTTCTGAATTAGGTGTGTTTCTTTTATGCAGTAGATTGTAGGATCTTGCTTCTTGATCTACTCTGCCAGTCTGTACCTCTTAATTAGCATGTTGAGTCCATTGACATTAATGGTTATGACTGATATAGGTAAATTTAGAGCTGCCATGTTTTCCTGTTCTTGGCTGTGTTATTCTACTTTTGCCCTTTTCCCATCAGTTTCTTGTTTGGCCCCATGGGTTGACTCGGTTAGGTTTCATGGATTTGTAACTTTCCTTAATTTTCTCCAAGATATTCTTTAAAATGTTTTGGAGCACAGGTTTCATATTTGTGAAGTTTTTCAGATATTCTTTGTCATGAAGTATCTTATCTCCCCTTCAATTTTGAAGGATTGTTTTTCAGGATACATCAGTTTGGGCTGGAAGTTGTTTTCCTTTAGGGCTTGAAACACTTCACTCCAGGCTCTTCTTGCATTGAGTATTTGAGTTAAAATGTTCTCTGTTATCCTGACAGGCTTCCCTTGGAATGTAACTGTTTTCTTTTCTTTGGCTGCTTTCAGTATTTCATTCTAGTTTTGGATATATGGAACTTTTTAAATTATATGCCTAGGTGCAGATTTTTTCATGTCATGGGAGTGTGGAATTCTGTATCTTTCATATATTTGTATGTTCAGTTCTTTTCCTTTTCCTGTGAAGTTTTTTGCCATTATCTCTGTGAATATTTTTTTAAATGTCTTTAGCATTGTCTCCTGCTTCCTCAGTGACTCAATTCAATCTGATGCCATTCTTCTTTGAATCATCTAGGAGCTGTTGGACTGATTTCTCATTTCCCCCTTTTCTTTTTCCCATAGATTATGCCTTTCCTGTTCATTGGTTGAGATCCTGTCTTCTAGGTCTGAAATTCAATCTTCTGCTATATTCATTCTATTGCATAAACTCACTTTCTTTTTGAATTTCCTGGACTTCTGCTTGTAGGTGTTTAAAAGGTTCCATTGCTTTTGTTCACTTGGTTTCTATCAACTCAGTGATTTCCTCTTTAGCTTTATTAATCATCATGTTGACTGTGTCCAGTATTTCTTCTGTCATTTCAGAGATCAGCTCTGATTTCCATTTTACTAGATTGGCTTTGGTTACCATTTCTGAGGACCCTGGAGACTGCCCTTCAAACTTCTCTCTTTTCCTCCCCCCTGTGTTACTTTTAGGTGAGGATCTTTGTATCTGAGACTTTGAGTGTTTTCTCATCTCTGAGTTTTTGTCAATGCTACTGTTTTTGGCTTTGTACCTGCCCTAATGTCTGACGATGTTTGTTGCAAGTCTCTTTCTTCCTAATATTTAGGAACCTTAGAATATCAGTATTTCCTGGGTTGTTCTTTACAGTCTGTATTGGTACCTAAAGAAAAACCCCTAGTTCTGGCTCACCATATGAGGCACTCAAACAATATGATCAGAACACCTTCACCCATCTGCTTATAGGCAGGAGAGCTCTGGCTCTTCCACCTCTACAATGGCCTGCCTGAGGTTCCAATAGTTCAGCCTTCTCACCAATATAGGGTCCTTGGGCTCGCTTGTGCAGTCAGCCTGGAGGCCAGTAGGCTGCAGGCCCTGTGCAGCTGCAATGATGCTGACTGACATTCCAACAGGCCCACCTACTTACCAAGAGTCCCTAGATGTGCTTGTGTAGTTAACGTGGAGAAAATCAGACTCTGGCCTTCTTTGGCTATGATGGCACAGGCTGCCGCTTCCCTGGCACTGCCCTCTGTTATACTCAGTCTCATGTTGCTCTTCCAGCATGGGCCTCAGGCCAGGAAGCTCCAAACCCCATGCAGACTCAATGGCCCCGAATGCTGCTTCTGTGGCGCTGCCCTCTGTTATACTCAGTCCCTGCATGCTCTTCCAGCATGGGCCTGGAAGCCAGGAAGCTCCAACCCCAGAACAGATGCAATGGCCCCAAAAGCAAACAAATCTTTTTTAAACAAAAACGTTACTAATTATAGCATATATCTAGAAATACACCTGAGAACAATTGAATCAAAGGTCAATTCACAAAGCACTATAAGATAAAAGGAAAAAGAGAGGAAATAGTTTTCCAGACCCAGAGCAAAAAAAAAAACACAAAGAGTAATAACACTAA